>KZ807652.1:254497-273468 GCA_000696205.2 Oncopeltus fasciatus | reverse complement strand
AAAAAATAAAAAAAAAAATTAGATATTTATAATGGCGTATAATTATAAACTTATATACTTTATATTTTATAATTTGTGAAAAATAATAAGAAATAAATTACTAGTCAAATAAGAAAAATAGCTTAATTTATAGATTTCCAGAGGGATTCAGAGGTAAATTTTCTGACACAATCCAGTAGGTGTAATGGTGGACTCTTTAAAGTTGTACCCATATTTTCAGTTGATTTCCCTTAAAAAGTTATTTTCCTACACAAAATATATATTTTTTAACATCAATCAAATATATGAAAGAGTCATACTATTTGTATTATCCGCTTTTGCAGGCTCTAGAAAAACAGAAGAAAAAGAAACAGGGTTTGTAGGAAACAAGGGCTGAGGTAGTAAGAATTTTTTTGTTTTATTTCCTTGCAGTTATCGTATAAAATTAATGTAGGATTAAATACCACAACTAATACAGTATTTAAATGAAATATATTTAAGAATGTAATTTCGAACGTTGGACGGGTCCCCTTTTATTTTAAAATAAAGAAACTAAACTCTTTAGGATCCTCAGATAGAAGATGATCTGAACTGCCATACCTCCAATCCAAAATGAATTTTAGGTCATCCCGAGCATTACATTTTATCAAAATTACCGTACCTGGAAAATACGCTTGTTAGAGAAATTTACATCCACAGACCTAATTAATCATAATTACTGGTGTAACCTTGATAACTTAACTTCATACTGTATATGTATAATACATTTACTGGAATTATCTTTGATTTCCTTCACTGATATACTAGATGGATAATGATAATTAGCAAGTTCTATTTCTGTGTACTTTAGTGGATTGTATAGATGAATATATACATAATGGTATATATTGTGGATTCTCAGTAGAATTTTGTTCAAGGAATTGAGGATGTATATTCAGACTTATTGAATATGATACCTCAAAATTGAGTATAATTGCTTAAGAGATTTGAGAAGGTTTAATCAAATAATCACAAATATTTTTAAGAAATTTAAGTATAGATACCCAATGCAACTGTTAATACCCCGAAGAAGGCGCGCGGTGGAACCGAATCCGGTAGGTCAATAAAAATTATATAGGCAATATCGTTTTAAGTCCCCTTAAAAAGGGGTTTTATTTTGAATGATTAAGAGATTTAGGAACTATACCAATGAAAACTAGTGTGGATTCTTAAAGAGATTGCATATAGAGAAGATTTATTACTGTCATAAGTATAAATTGAGTAGGGATTTTATTTTTTTTTATATAAAAGTTTTAGCACTTAGGATCATGGGGAGAGGGTTATTTACAGGTTGACATCTCATTCTAAACAGCCATGGCTCAAGATAAGCTTTTACTTTTCGATAAGATTTGAACCCGCAGCGCCAGGATTGTGAGACCCGAACGGATTCCATGAGCTACCCTGGCGCTCCGAGTAATGATATTTATATTGTAAAAATCAATTATTCATGTGTGAAGATTTGAAGTTTGATTACTAATGGTATTGAGCATGGGTAATTTGACTGAATTTAGATACATGGGATACCAAAAAGGTTAGAGATTGATACTTATGGGATTTTTTTTTTTCAATTTATTTGGTTATTACATTCTGTAATTGCTCACAAGGTTATCCGATGACTGTGAGTGGCATTGATATGAGGGAAAGAACGGCCAATGTTACAAATCCCAAAAGAAAAAAAAAAAAANAAAAAAAAAAAAAAAAAAAAAAAAAAAAAAAAAAAAAAAAAAAAAAAAAAAAAAAAAAAAAAAAATATATATATATATATGCTAATAAATAAATTTAGCTAGGTTCTCTTGTTAGAAGAGATCACGGAGCAATCTCCGTTTAAGTCGCCGTGTAGGATTATCGGGATGGGTTTGAGAAGATAGTTCATTGGCTTAGGGATTAGGATGTTGTTTGAGGCGGGAACGAAATTTGGAGAAACGATTAGGAATTAAGTCGTTGACGAGGTCCATTTTGAGGTCATTGTGAAGGGTAGAGTTGGATACATAGAAGGGAGCATTAACAATGGTACTGAGGACTTAGGACTGAAAGGATTGGATCCGTTGGATGTTTGAAGGTTTAGTGGTACCCCAGAGTTCTATACCGTATGTCCAAAAAGGAATGGTTTTTATACTGTTAATTTGTTGTGTACTGATAATTTCGATGTTCGTCCGAGTAGTCTATGTAATAGTCCGTAGCGTCTGTTTAGGTCTTGTCTCTTTTGCCTTATGTGTTCTTTCCATGTAAGTCTTGAGTCCAAGCAGAAACCGAAGTATCTTACGGATTTGGATTGGGTAATAGGAATTTCCTTGAAGGTGAGATTAAGTAAAGGCTTGGTGCGGACAGTAAATGTGACATGGACACACTTGCTTTCATTTATTTTTATACGCCTCTCCTTGCACCATACGGTTATGTGGTTGAGATGTACATGAAAGATATCAATAGCTACTGTGGGATCAGACGCGATGTAGGCCTTATCATCGGCAAAGGTAGCAGAGAGAGTATCAGTTGTCGTTAGAAAGTCGGAAGTATAAATTATATGTAGGATGGGTCCGAGCACACCGCCCTGAGGAACTCCTGCTTCTACAGGGCTGTAGTTGGAGTAATCTGATCCCTGTAGGACCCCGGAAAATCGGTTGGATAAATAGGAGTGGATAATTAGACAGAGGGTATTCGGGTGGTTACGCTACAGTATATTTGGTATAAAAGGCCCTTCTGCCACACACTATCAAATGCCTGTGATTCATCCAGAAACGCACCCATACAACATTCTTTTTTCTCAAGAGATGATGAGATGTGATCTACTACGAAACACTGAGATGTAGAGTGATGAGGGCAGAATCTAAACTGAGGAATGGGGGTAAGATTATTGGACTGTAGGATCGAGAACATTCGGGGATTTCTTCGAATATATTCGAAAAGATGGGGAGTAGGCTTATAGTGCGATAAGATAATGGGTCTTCGGGTTGTTTTTTTGGATTGGGAAAGAGGATGAAGGTGAAAAATTTCTAAAGTAATGGAAAGTAAACAAGACGGAATATGCAGTTATATATGTCAGGAAGATGTGAGATTTTCAAGGAAGGTGTCGAATGATTGTGGAAGTGATGAGGTTGAAACCGGGAGCCTTCTTTTTGGGTGAACGGGATATGAGATACATTATTTCAGAAGGATTGATGGAATTGGGTTGCAAGGATAGAGGATAGGGAATTCAAGGAATTAGTCGACCTCTGACTCAGGGCATAGGTTGTATGGATCTGAATGAGGTGTAAAGGTGTTTTGGAGATCAATTGCAAAAATTTCGGATCTTTCTTTGTCTGACGATGCCCATGAAGCATCATATAAATATATACTGCTCTTTATCGCTAAGCCGGGGACCGAGAAGAGATTACTTAATATGCTTAGCCGATAGTCTAAGCCGGCCGGCTGGGAGCTAGAGGGGTCGCGCTAGACCAAGCACGTCTATCTATATGCTCCTCAATTCTTATATATAATTGAGTATTTCACTCAAACGGCTAACAAGCTGTTTGAACCTCAAGTCAGAGCTAACAAAACCTGTCCTCTTTCTATAATGGCTGCTGTCGAATTCCAGGTATGGGAATGATTGAAAACTTTTAAGGGGATATATTGTGTATCGTATACTTCTTAGGATTAGGTTCTATTATCTTATTGTTCTTGAAATTAAATTTAAATTTTATTAAAATGTTATTAGGATTAAAACATTTATTAAAACATATAAACTAATTATATACAATTACGTGACCCTAAGATTTTCACATCTGATGGGCTTATCCTACAGCTTCTTATTATTTGATAAGGGTAAACATGGCCTACATAACAAACTACGCAGCCATGTGGGGGTGTTCAGTCGAGTTGCGAAATGCCCCACGTTCACTAGAGCTCACGTGTGCGCAACGTGGTACCGTAACTAAACATGTCAGCGATAGTAGGCAAACATTGGACAGTTGTCCCGAGTAGAGATGGTGTTTGCCCTAGAGCGTTGTGTTGGTGTCCGTGATGTGTCGGCGAGGGCGTTATGACAAACAATGAAATTACTCTGACAGGGCCACTCCTCGAACCCCTCCCCCCCCCCCAACCTAGCGTTGTTGACGTCTGTAACAGCTGGACGTGTGTGACGCAACGTGCTGCTTATCAGCAAGGGTACAGAAACAAAGGCTGGGATATATATGTCCGGACTGCGACTGATCAGTGCTTCTAGTTGAAAGAGTCAGATTCGTCAGAAATATTGTGACAATGAATTTTAGATTTCATCGGAAAAGTTAAGGACAAAATGAGATTTAGATGAAAAGACTTACACAAAGGAAAACTTATAGAAAGACTGAGATGAACCTAAAAGTACAAAAATATAAATGCAAAACTGAGATATATATTGGGATTTTTATATCACTAAAATTAAAATGGATTAGTAAAATACTGACATTCTATGACCTGCTACAATTATTTCAAGGGTTGGTTGTTCCCATTTTTCTCCAAATCATATCATTAATGGTCAGAACTGCTTAAATGGAATCATATGATACTTTCAATGCAGGTTGATGACAGATGATAAACAAAATGGAAGAAATGGAGGGTTACGCTTCACTGACGAAGATCGGTCTGATCAATTGCAGTTGTAGACATTTTGCAATTTCCTAATGCCTAATATTCAGAATATTATTTTCTCTTTTGAGAAAAGACTTGGAAAGCACACCGCCAGAATGAACATTAACATTACGCCTCCAAATTACTTAGGCACAAATCCCCAGGCCATGATCTAATTACTACTCGTATCTTACGACAACTCCCTAAAAAAGCAATCCTCTTTATAACCTACCTTTAAAATAGCATTCTTCGCACCACATACTTCTCTCTACTCTGAAAACTGTCGAACATCATACTCTTTCCTAAACCCAGTAAACCACCAAACCTTCCTTCCTCTTACCGTCCCATCAGCCTTCTCCCCATAATGTCCAAAATGTTCGAAATGATCCTCTTGCTGAGAATTATACCCATCCTCGACTTCATGAATCTTGTTTCTAACCGCCAATTTGGTTTCAGAAATAAACACTCCACAATTCAACAAGGTCTCCGAGTTATAGATCGCATCTCCCTTGAATGTAAAGAATATTGCTCCTCTGCATTCCTTGACGTGACTCAAGCCTTCAATAGGGTTTGGCATAAGGGCTTGCTCTTTAAACTCAATTCTATCTTTCCACAACCTTACTACCTAATTATCATGTCCTATCTTTCCGATATTTACTTTCAAGTCAACTTTGGTCTGGAGTATTCAGACCCCTACCCCGTTGAAGCGGAAGTTCTACAGGGTAGTGTCCTTGGTCCTGTTCTGTATACCCTTTTCACTGTCGACATCCCAACAAATCCTGACACACTCCTCGCGTCCTATGCAGATGACACAGCCATACTCTCCTGCAACCCAGATCCTTACACTGCCTCAAGTAACCTTCAAACTCACCTTAACCCCATTTTCCAGTGGTCCTCCTGGATACTTCTAAATGAGAATAAATCAGTCAATGTCACCTTCACACTCTGCCAATCCTCCTTAATAACGTTTTTCTTCCCTCCTTTCCGACAGTTTGCTATCTTGGATTCCACCTAGACAGTAAACTAACCTGGAAGACTCACTTACAGACAAAGAGACATGAACTAAACAGACGCTTTGGATAGCTCTAAAGATTGCTGAACCACAGGTCCAGATTGTCAATAGAAAACAATATAACTCTTTACAAAACATTAATTAGACCTATCTGGACATATGGTATTGAATTTTGGGGCACAGCAAAGCCATCAAACATTAGATGTATCCAGGGGTTCCAGTCCAAAGTCCTTCACACAATCCTCAACACTCCTCCCTACGTAAACAATAAAACCATCCATTCTGACCTGAAAGTACCTTTTGTATCCGAGCTCATCCTCTCAAGGTTTGATAAGTTCCACGCAAACCTCCAAGGACATCCAAATCTTCTAGTCCTCTCCCTGGCATCCCACATTCATCCCGACCTCCCTCCCAGACGCCTCAAGAGGAGGTGGCCAAGGAACCTCTTACTCCAACCAGTTTAGTTAAAATATCAGGGGAGTGAATGCACTGGCATTTTTCTCCCCCTCTCACTCCCCCCTTGACTCCCTGCCTAGTCTCCTTCTCAACTTTATTTATATTTATATATAAAAATTACGCCATTATACTTAGCAATATGACATATTTACTGAAGAAATGTTTTCTGTAGGTGAAAAAAATTTTATGTTAGGAAGAGGAGATTTCTTTCTCTAAAAAAATAAATAATGATGTGATTGTGTAACCAATATATGGAGCATAACGGAGAAGACCAGGAGCATAAGTCACAGAACCTTCATATTTCAAGACACCAATTGAACTAAAAAGCTCTACACATTCTATTGCAAAAAGGATTCACTTTGAAGAATTTCTCATCTCAGTCCCCTGCGAATCAGACACAAGAGAAAACTTAGCAGCCAGGAACCGACGATCCAGTTTGAAATAGCCGGATTAGGCATATGTTAATGTCTCCAGGGATGATGTAAAATATTGTAAATGAGGGGGGCTGGTTGCTCCTTCTTCTAAAGAGGGATAAAGAGAAATAAATGACGCAAAAATTGTATTAGAGGCCAGCGCAAAGTAGCAGCACCTAAATAAGTAAATAAGGCTATAAATAACAGAGGTTTCCAAAACCCAAATTTTAAAATTAATAAATTTATCTATTTCTATAAGCATTAGTTTATTATAATTTAATGAAAAGTGCAGAGAGAAATTTTATAATATGAAAGAGTAGGGTATAAAAGTCGCTTCAGGGCCACGCAAATGGAGAAAATGGCGGACTCTATGGATTCCCGCCTAAAATTCTTTCCTCTAAGCCTACCTTTTGGATCAAGATACCAGGGCTCAGGATTTCCCTCCAAACCTCTATGTTAACCTCATCGCAAGTGATGTCATACGACAGAGGAGCGAATTTCTTACCTCACCGCTGTTGACGTCATAGGAGGGACCTACCTTCTGGGTGGGATTAAAGAGATTTTCAGATGAATTTCCTACCCCATCCCTATGAATGTCATAGGGGTGAATTTTCCAAAGGGGGTAGAGATTTTAGAAAATTTTCCACCTCGTCGCATGTGACATCATCAAATTACTAATAAAGCAAATTACCATTGTTACAAATTTTGACATCTACTAAGAGGGAGCCGTGAAAGAAACAAATTATTCACCATAAAAAAATCGGAGATTCAAAATTGATGTCTTTAGTCAAAATTTATCCCAATAGATGTTTGTTTCAGTTGCTAGGAAATTCGCTGAAATCTCTACACCCCTGAGGAATTTGCTTTTATTCCTAACCAGTGATGAGTTAAAAAATGGAAAATTCGCTACTCTGACGTCCCTAGGAATGAGGTAGGAAATTCACCCAAAACGCTTTTTAGATCATCTCATGTGACATCATGTTAGGTTATGCTGACATTATGTTGAGGTAGGAAATTCTCTGAGACCCCATTGAGAGGTAGGTCACTCCTGTGATGCCACATGCAATGAGGTAGGAAATTCGCTAAAAACTTTAGCACACTTACCTGTGGAAAATTCGCTACTCTGACGTCCCTAGGAATGAGTTAGGAAATTCACCCAAAACGCTTTTTAGATCATCTCATGTGACATCATGTTAGGTTATGCTGAAGAATATGCTGAAGGAAATTCGCTAAAAATTCTCCTTAATGTCACCTAGAAGGTTTGTCGCTCCCATGACGTCAACAGAGATGAGGTAAGCAATTCGCTCCTCTCTCGTATGACGTCACACACGATGAGGTATACATAAAAATTTTGAGGGAAATCCTGCTATCTTGGCCCAAAAGGTAGGCTTGAAGGTAATAATTTTCGCAGGAATCCAAAAAGAATGGTGTCCGCCATTTTCCCTATTTGCATGACCAAGAAGCGTCTTTCATACTCTACTGGAAAGTATGATTATAAATGAAAATTTAAGATGATTCCGTATTCTCAAAATTTTTACATGTTTATTTTCACAAAAGAATGTCCGGAATACATTCTATGTTAGTTTTATAGTCCGAATATTTATGTGTATTATAGTCGAAACATTGGAAGAGTATTCAATGCCCATTATACATAATTATTTAGTCCTTTCAGTCATCCATATACATACAACTTGTGTACATGTGAAAATAACTTCTATATTTTTAATATATTCACTATTTTATTTCGTGTAATATGTGCATGTTTAAAAACTACATAAAAAAACGTTTTAATTACAGAGTAATAAGGAAACTAATTACTTACTACCCAGATTATTTGCAATCTAAATGTGTAGGAATATAAAATGAACGACGAACTTTTTGAGGAAACTGGTCGCACTTCTTCATAGTGAGAATAAGAAGTACTAAGACGACCAGAAAATCCGGCCGGAATCAGTGTCTGACTGTTAGTCACACTACTCACTATTGCTCTATCCAGGTCACTAGAAACAAAGAGTCTTTGAGGAGGGGAACAGATTTAATTGACGATTCACCAACCACGCAACCAGAAATATCATTGCTCGTAATCATTCTTCATTCAGTCAATTTCTTTTCGACTGTCGCTGCTGTCTTAATATTATAAATCAGCTGACATCACGCACAATCCATAATGATACTCCTTATTAATCCTTCCCCTTGGCCTCCCTTTGTCACGACTTCCTTATCTGCTCTTCCTGGCGAGATACTGCTCAAAGGGCCGAGAGAAATGCAACAATAAAAGAAAAAGTAATAATTATAGATTTTCTAAATTTTCGCTAAAAAAAAAAAAATTTACCAGCGAAAACATAGTTGTATAGTACAAATTCAATCAAAATTATATAAAATATTTTTAAAATTCAGAAGAATTAGTTTATTGAGCTTTGTAAAGTTTTATGAAATATTAATTTAAAAGGACCTCTAAACTTTAATAAGAAATAAAAGGGCTCTAAGAATTCATTACGATATAAAAATAAAGTATATAATATAATACGTTTAGTACATTATATGCAACCTTAAAATGGAAATAAAGTTGATTTATTGAATAAATAAAGTGTAATTATTCTAATCTTCCTAAATATGATAAATTTGCTGTGGAAGAGTATTTGAAAGTTACTGAAAGTTTACAAACAAATTTTGGATGCTTGAAAGTAAAACCCCTGAGTAACCTTAAATCTTAAATAAAAAATTTAAAGTTTATGTACAGTACTGTTCTTTACAAAATCTAAATACAACCAATGGACTATTTTTTGCGTTTATATATATATATATACGCAGAAAGTAGAAAACTAAGCGAATTTATGAGATTTTGAACTTGAACTTTACTTATATAGTACCCCACATTTATAGATTATGTTATCAATAAAAAAAAAAATCTGTGTTCAAGTGCCTTACTTTGTACCTAAATATTACGCCTGCTGCTGCTGCAAAAAAAATGTCTATTCCTACATGGCATTGCAGATCCTTATCTCCATTTATCCGAGTTTAACGAACTTTAGTTTTTATTTTATGCGAAATTTCATATTGAAAATAACTAACTTCAACTTATAACTTCTAAAATATATCTTTTATCGAGAGGCGAATCTTGTTTAATTACCATTCTTTTAATCCAAATATTACTCTCACTAAATTAAAAAAAAAAAAAAGTTTTGAATTTAAACTTGATATTTCAGGTAATCCTAACATGCTATTGTTCAATGCCGCTGTGAAATTACATTTTTTTTTTTAAATAAATAACCTAATCTGAATAGTTTCAATACTGCAACCATAATATTACGCTCACTATATTTTGTACTCTAATTTTACATGTCTATTATCCCCCCCATTTTTAATCATTCGATGTTGCATCATAACAAATCTACTCTTTCTATATATATTTGAGTAAAATAAGTATTTTTTGCTTTACACTTAAAAAAAAAAAAAAAAAAAAAATTTTTTANATATATATATATATATATATATATTATATATATATACACACACACATACCTTCTATTATCCGTCTTCATTGGTTTCAGCAAACCATCTTCTGTTAGCGAGCGAATTCAGGCATTATCCCTCACGAGGAGGCCGAATACATGTATTCTATACTATCAAACACAAGCACATTTACAAAAAATCAAAAAAATTTCGGAACACTTGGAAGGAGATTACAACTAATCCCTTATAACCAACGAAGGCATATATATATATATATATATATATATATATATATATATGATATAAATTTTATACCGTAATTTTGGCTTTTAGTAGGTATCAGAGAAAATACTGTCTTGAGAAGAACATCAATAGCTTCGAAATTAGCTAAAATGTGTTTGTTCCACATGTGTGTGGTCCAGTACGTAATATTTCAGACATGTTTATGGATTTTTGGCTAACATGAAATCGTGGAAATATCTCTTGTCTGAAAACGTGTTGATTAAAACGACTTAAATTGTGTCAGCTTGTAACTGTTGTAGCAAAAATTGTGTAATTTTCCCGCGCTTTGACTGTTATACAACTCATCAATTATTGATAGAAATTATTTTTCATTTACGGAATGGTATTTTATATAAATTAATTGTTATTTATTTATATATAAACATGATCTCATACCCATGTTAATTAGGAGCGCTAATTAACGATAACAGACAATTACACTTTATCGAATTTTTAAATAAAAATAAATGAAAAATGAGATAAAAACAGTTTATTAATCGAAAAAAGAAATTTTTCTCAATGAAAATAAAAAAAGAAAAATTTATTTGTAAACACTGATAGAAAATCAAATGTGTAGGTTATCTCTTGAACAAACGGTTATCTTAGTGATGTACTCACGATTGTGAACACAATTTGGGAATAAACATATCTAATATTCTTATTATTGTATTATGTAGTTTTTATTATTTTTGATATTTTTGTTGATAAAAACACATTTTTCTATACTAAAATCATTATTTGAATAAGCAGAATAAACAACGCAGTCAAAAGAGTCATACATTTTGGGATGTCAAATCCCTGACATTTTTGTTTCTTTCATTCATCTTGACCTTCCCTTCCTACCTTCCTCTGTTTTTCGATTAATAATAATTTTTTTACAAAAAGAACTATCAAAATTAAAGACCAAGAATAGACTTTAAGCATTACCGTTTCCACAATAGCCTTCTTTGTCGAAAAGTATAATATATTGAAATCATAATTTTATAAACTTTATTTTTGTTTAATTAAATATTCACAATGTAAGTTAATTATGTCTATGGTTACTGGAACTATCGATATCTTACTTTAGACAATATCTAAAAGATATTTTGAATAATTGACAATCGAGTAAAGACATTTTCTAGAGATATATTTTCATTGAGTACAACATAACTTTCAAATGCTCCATAACATTAGTTATTCGTAAAGGTAGAATGCATCTTCATAATTTTGAGCATATTCCTGACAGAATTTTATTTATTTTGGCTTTTGTTTTAAAATCCAAACGTAGATGATTATATATTATCGAAATTATCATTGATGACTATAATATAGCAAATGAAGTCCAACATTAAAACCTTATGCTTAAGTTATGGTAAGTTTTCGAGTCAACTTTACTGTAAGTAATTCATTTAGACAGGTGTGTAACATTATGTATGGGTTTCACAAAGATTTAAAAAAATAACTTTGAAACAAACAACCATATTAATTACAGAAGCGTTTATTCAAGTTCTGCCACAATAGGACCCATATTTGATCGCTTTTAAAAAAATATCGAATATATAATCCTTTCAAAGGGTAACCTTCGTCAATAGCACTAAATTAACCTTTTACAGGAAACAAATCATCGTTTGAAATATCCCACCTCAAGACTGATATCGATCCAGATGTCAACAGCAGCCAAAGACGGAAATAGATTTAAAGTACACTGAAAATTGTTACACAATGATATTCATTTTCATATGTACTCACTGAAATTGATTATTATCTTTAAAAACTTATTTTTTTTCTTATCACACTGCCTGTACACTATTTTCTCATAGACATAACAATTGATTATTATTATTAACTTTTATTTATTTTTTTACATTTTGTTAAAACAAAAACATTTTGTTATTTGATTAAAATGAAAAGTAGAAATGACAATCAATTTCTCTCATGAGGAGAGAAAATGACCAATGACACTACTCAGTTATAATTAATTAAAATATTTTTTTTTTTTAATTTGGTTTTTAAGATAACACTCTATTCTACAAACACATTCTTGTAAAAAAAAAAAAAAAAAACGGTAAACATTTGTAATTAGATTCCTCCAAGCTTCCATTATCATGATTTTTTACTATAATATTACATAGAACATCAAATATTGAGAAATAAATTTCATGATCAATAATTTTTTTTAACACCAACATTAACAATTATATTTATGATTAATTAATTTTATCTGTCTCTGAACTCAGTGTCTTCTCAAATTTAATTAAATATGTGTTCATTTAATGGTTAGTATTAAAAAGTCATAGTAGTGAATTTGGCTTCTATGTATTAAAAATAAAATATCCTTGACAACCCTTAGAATTATATTCATAAATATTTTCCTTAATATTCGTTTTTTCTACAAAATATTACATATTTCAAATTTAAAAAATTACATTTAATTTACACAACTTATTGTTTGTAATTTCATCTCAAATTCATGATTAAAAAAAGGATTGAGGAATATTTGGATAGGACTCCCTCTGTTCCTTCTTACCTCCACCGATTTTAACAATTAACGAACTAATCCAAGGTTTTCAAAACAGGATTTCAGTTACCGAATTCAGTTTATTTTATCTCTGTTTTCCGCCCACTTTTTCTGTAGTTTTCAGCCAAAACGAACTATGCCAATAGTTTGAATCGAAAAATTAAAACAAATATACGTTATAACTTAAAATGGAGAGGTTTGACTGTCAATATTATTTGTAGAATTTAGTAGAATTACTTTTAATACATGTGTATTTTTTTATTATCTGCTAAGGATATCATGAAAGCCAGAGAGGACGTCGTATCACCACGATCCTATATTCATGACGAATCGTCATTTAAATTGTATTTTTTTTTGGATCTAACTTGACACAAATACCAACAAAAAAAAATCTACAATATTGTTCGTTTATTTTTAAAAATTACAATTTCATGAATGCTTATATGCATAAATATATATNTAATCGACATTGTAATATGGAAGCGGCTGGGTTCAGATTGGGTTCAATGCTGAGACTAAGTTGCATTTCATTCACTTGTAGCCTAAGAATTTTGTAATAAGGATTTAAACCAACTTAATTTAGCAATGTAAGCAATGAAGGAAATATATATTTTTTATTTTTCAGTTCTTCCTTTATCTAAAACCGTATTTATACTTAGCAAAATATTGTTCGCTTGTTAAAAATTACATTATTTTGTGAATTTTACAGTTTTCCATAACATGAAGAGTTTGTAGCAATGAATTTGTAATTATAGTAAAACATTTTTTTTTTTTAAATATCTTTATTGGGTATCAGGAACTGTGAAAACTTATATTGCATATAAGATATGTTTGCATGTGTATATATATGTGTGTGTGTGTGTGTGTGTGTGTGTGTGTGTGTTTTATGTGTTTATTTATTTATATAATTTTTAATAATCCTAATTTTATATTTCTCCAGATATTTTCCTGGAGTTACGACTCCAGGCTCCAAGAGAAATAGGGGGAAAATAATTATACTTACTACATCATACTATACAAATATTAGAAACCTACAGACCTAGAGCATTATTAGAGAGTCAATATTTGTGTGTGAATTACTTTCATGACTGCACTAACGGAGATGCTGAAGTTTCTTCTTGTCAAATTCTAATCTGAAATTCCAATTCTAATGCATTTCTCTACCTTTCATTGCTTAATTGTTTATTTTTAATTATTTACAATCTTATTTCACGATTTGTGGTCATATCCTGACTTTAGATTCTTTTTTTTTCTTTTTTTTTTGTTTTAATGGCGTGTCAAGCTTGGTCACAACCGCCAGAGAGATTTTTTTTTTATGTTTTGATTCTCTATCTTAAAAATAACGGGTGGAAGTATGTGTTAAATTGGATGTTTGTGTGTGCGTACGTTTGGGGCTTTGCAATTGAGTCACTCTTACTTTCTCTTGGAAGAAATACATAAATTCACCCACACAAATTTGAATACTCCATATTTTTGTCATCCTCTGAGTGACATACCGATAGGCCAAAAATAAACTTGTGTTTTGGGGACAAATGTGAAAGTGGCAGACGTTCGCCTTCAAGGTTTACGAAGCCAAAGGGTAGGAATTACGGTATGGTACTGTTATCCATTTTACCCGATCCTTCGGCCGTCTCTTTTGCGGGGTTAGTGAGATTTGTGTAAGAAGCCATGACAGGGAGACATGAAGTCTGGTGAGGCAGTGACAGAGGGATGCCCCCTAGCGCCGGCCGAGGGAACTTCTCTCCCTCCCACGCTTCCCTACCCCCTCCACTCCTACTCTGACCCCTCCACAACCCCCACCTGCTCCCACCAGACTCTACCCACAATGTCGCGGCCGTCTGCATTGTCGTGGCCCTGACCCATACCCACAGCTTGGCAGTCGGCCACAAAACAGCTTTTTACATACAATCTGTATTGAACTGCTTTCTAAATATATTTCACGAAAAATGTTTATTTTTCTCATCTAAGCTATATTTTTTCTATATCCTTCCTCTCACGAGCATTAATAAACAAAACAAGGAGTAAATGCTCTATTTATTTTTCACTTCCCTAACTGCCCTAGAAAAATAATTAAGACTGTGTAAACAACTGGTATAAGTCATTTCAGAATTTAAAAAAATATTAATTAATTATAAGGAACGTTTAGTGAAATTTTTATATATTTTTTTACAGTTAAATATTTATTTACTTCTTTACTCGTTATATACGCTCAGATGGTTTATATATTCATAGTTTAACGTGTACGTTTCGGCTCACTTTCCAAGGTGTTTTCTGAGCTACTATAAAGGACAATGGAGATCATAGGAGTTATAATGAGATAACAGAGGAGTTATCTAATTAATGAAATTAGCGTAACTGTAATAAAACTCCATAAATTTAATTTGTTTGGAAATTATTTGCAGAAATCAGAAGAAGGGTTTATGGTGAAGGTAGTGAGTTTCAAGTGAATTCATAAAATCATTATTTCAATTTTTTAGATAAAACACGGAAATAATTGCATACTTTAATAAAAATACAAAATTTTCGTTTCCCCATTCCCGTATAATGACCCACATATAAATCTTGGCTTGAAATTTCAAATATAATTATGATTAATTTGCTTAGTTTATTCAGTTTCTGCGTTAAAGTATTTTTATTGGTTAGGTTCAAAAGTGTTTAAAAGTTTTAGCCATAGAATATAAATCGAATAGTAATGAAGAAAAAAAAAAAATAGTCCCTGAAGTTTTATCCAGTGACATGTTCTATAGCAAACCTAATGAAAAAAATATGAGGAACTAAATTCATATTTCTCATATGAAAAAGAAAAAAAACAAAAAACAACAGATCAGCAAAAAATCAGAAGTCTGAAGGCGCCTCAGAAAAAAGAGCGAATGGAATGATTATGTATTTGTATGGAAGGGCGTAGATACTCTATTTTATACAGAAGATAAGTAAGAACCTAAAGGTCAGAAGAAATTATTCTGCGTGGAAGGTGGACCATCAGACGAGGAATTATTTAATTTTGTTCTCATACTGAATTATTCATTACAAAACATATGGAGTTCAGAATTAAGATTAGGCATTAATTAAAAAAGAGGTATTTTATGTTTTTTGTAGTAATTATCTGAAAATCATAAATTTAATGCATTTTGAATTAATTAATTTCCATATACAATCAAAAAGTCGGTCACGTAGGATTACTCAAAGCTAAGCCCACGACTCACTATACATAATTTAGTTAAAATAACCAATTAGTTATTTGAATAGTATCTTAAAGTATTTCAATTTCAAAGCCAATTATTTCTCACGGAGGTTCTTAATACGAGATGTGATAAAAAAATTTTTTTTTCTTTTATTTATTTACTGTTTTAGTGAAATAAACGAATTCCATTGCAAAGTAGGTAATGAATATTTGTATTTGGTCATTCCATCTAATGCGAGCCCCACACTTATGAAATACATTTCATGTTGAAAACAAAAGCCGAGCTGACTTCTATCAAACTAAAATAAATATCAAGCCCAACTATTGAGCGAAATACAATTTTTTTAAATATTATTTTAACATAAGATTAAATTTTAGGTAAACCGAACTTCGATTTCTCATATTTTGTTTAATAAACAAACTGTGGCAAAGCTCATTACGAGAAAATAACTAAATTCGATTTATAAATCGTTATATAATATTAAATTACTCAAACTCACATTCTTAATCTTATATATTTTTTCGCTAATTCATATATATTTGTGTGGCACAGCGATGCCATTAAACATTAGATGTAACCAGGGGTTCCAGTCCAAAGTCCTTCGCACAATCCTCAACACTCCTCCCTACGTATCCAATAAAACCATCCATTCTGACCTGCAAGTATCTTTTGTTTCCGAGCTCATCCCCTCCAGGTTTGATAAGTTCCACACAACCTCCAAGGACACCGAAATCCCTTAGTTCTCTCCCTGGTATCCCACCGACAACCCTCCCCGACACCTCAAGAGGAGGTGGCCAAGGGGCCTACTCCAGCCAGTTTAGTTAAAATATCAAGGGAGGGAATGCACTGGCATTTTCCTTCTTATCTTAAGATAAGGAGAAGATGGGTGCCAGATAGTCGGGTTAACCTGGGCTCCTCTCAGAGGGCGGGTTACGTCCCGGATAGACGAATAAGGACAACAATGTACCCCATAAAAAATTACAGTTTATTGAAAAAGTACAGAATAATTTTTTTTAATAAAAAGTTACATATTAAATTTTATTTATAAAAGTTCTTAAGAAATTAATCAACTAAATTTATTCTATTCCCTCGCATTAATTGTTTAAAAATTACGTGGGATAATATACCTCAAATTAATTAATATTTATAAATAGTCTATCGGTGGTGCAATGGTTAGAATACCCACCCGAAAAGCAGGGGGACCAGGCTCGAGTCCTGGCTGGGACAGATAGATTTTTTATTCTATTCCCTCGCATTAATTGTTTAAAGTTCTTTAAAAGGGCAGAAGTACTTTCTTCTAAGCGAATCGTGTGTCATTCATTGATAACTGAATCTTTGGGATGGGAACACGAGAGACACAACACAAGTGAAGTGCAGGTCTGCTGTGACAGATCAATCCCGAGGAATGNAGGTAAATAATCTAAAGGGTTATTATTATTTCTACCACCAATGAATATAGAACTCTCATACCTTATATTCTCCGTCTTCATTGGTTTCTGTACACCATCTCCCGTTGGCTTCTCCGTCTTCATTGGTTTCTGTACACCATCTCCCGGTTGAGATGGTGTACAGAAACCAATGAAGACGGAGAATATAAGGTATGAGAGAAAAAAAAAATAGTTTAGACTTGTCGATATCATCTAGTTTTATTTACTGGTCTTGACATCCACTATGAATGTCCAGATCGAATATTGCATATTTCATTTATTGATATATTCAATAATCGAATTAGATTTCAAACATTCTACCATTATATCTGGTACTTATACCTGGTACCTGGTACCTATACCTGGTACTTATACCTAGTACTTATACCTGGTACCTATACCTGGTACTTATACCTGGTATAAGTACCAGGTATAATAAGAATTTAAGTACCATAAGAATATAGATTTCTTATGGGAATTCGCATGACGATTGAAGAATCTGACGGAGAAGCTCTACAATACTCTTTGGTTTGTGGAGGTGGGAAATCCGGGTGACATTATCAGGGAAACCCTACAAGGTAACCCCCCCCCACCACCGTTTTCGAGCTGGCGATTACCATTAGGTAAGGAACACCCCCCACCCCCACCATCAGCCTGTGTCGTAGTTGTGCGTTTGCAGTTGTCGTAATCCCTATATCGTCGGAAGAGAGTTCCTTTAACTTCGTGTTGACGAACGAAGTACTGGGGTTACGACACTGATACATTCACGATGTGTTAAAACTGGATTTATTCTTATTCCTTCGACTAGTTTTCCCAATAATAAAAAATATTATGTTAATATAAAAATACATATTCCTTTTTTTTAAAATAATTCATAAATCTTTAAAAAGAACCTCCAGGTTAGCTGATAAGATGCGTTCGGAACGATCAATCCTAGCGCTGTGGGTTCAAATTCTGCCTTGGGCAAGCCTTATTTATTTTATCGATAAATAAAAGCTTGTCCTGAGCCATTGATGTTTAGAATGGGGTGACAACCAGTAGATAGCCCCTCCCTCAATGACATAAATGGTTGAAAAGGAGGCTAACACTTACAAATAAATAAAACATTCAAAAGTAGTATCATATAATATTCTGACATATTCATTTCATAAAAAGCTTATTGAGCATTCTTAACTAGCGAAAGAATGTAAATAAATTTGGAGATAGATTGTTGACCAGAATGTCAAGCATTCTGAGGAAGGATTGTTTTTAGATTCGTTCTAGGACTTTGAAAAAATAAAAACTAATGTTAAACAAAAAAAAGTTTTTATTATTGCTAACTTTTCGGCCTAGAGGACTCTATTCGAAGTCTCTTTATATCTATCTCCTTAGCACTGAAGATTATGTTGGCAAATAAAATAAATGTTGGCAACAATAAAAATATATTTGGTTTACAAATTTCATCAAATTACAAGACCTAATCTCCGATCGATCCTTCTTCATGTAAATGTATAATGAATTAATGAAACAATTATAAAAAGTACATTCAATTACCACAGAAATCATATTTTTCAAAAAATATAAGCGTTTAAAAAAGAAAAAAAAACCTATTAATAATCATCACATGTAAAAAAAAAAGAAAAATATATATGTGTGTATTATATATAT
>KZ807652.1:223065-234154 GCA_000696205.2 Oncopeltus fasciatus | reverse complement strand
AATATTTAAATTAGGATTATACAATAAAAAAATTCATAGAAAATTAAAACTAAGAAATAATTATTTCCCCGCTTTTTTGTGCTACTTTTAAAAATCAATTTGTCTTTCAAATATTGTCAAATAATTATATAAATACGAGCATTGTAGCTTATACTTCATTCTTTGTACATAACTTATTATTGGCTAAAATAAGAAAAAAATAGGCTAAATTACATTTACATTACTCTACATTAATATACTTATTAATAATAAGTTATATCCTGATGAGGATAATTACTATATAAAGTTCTATCACCGAAAAAAAAATTACTTTTATTTGTAATAAGTTTAAAAAAATATATATTCTGCAAATATGATAAATGATGAGAACTCATAACATGTTATCAATTTTTATCTTTTTTTTTTTTAAATCATCGAAAACAACAAAGTTGTATATTATTAAGTATTATCAATTTATTATCATGTTTTCATTGAAGTTTCAGTACATGAAAAAAAAATGAAATACATACATTATAGTCAAAATAGCAACACAATGTAAAATAAACTACAACGAGGTAAAAAACTTATTTTTTTATCTACTGCTAATGCTATAATAACTTCTCATAAAATACAATCAAATTTTTACCATTACCTATAAGGAGAATGCAATTTTCTTGTAAAAATATATTTTAACGAAATAGATAAGGTAGCTAATTACAATTTATCACTAATACATACAATATAAGGTAAGTTGTTAACAGAACAAAGGAAAGATGACATAACTAAAGCCAAATATGAGCTTAAGAAAATCTCTTTTTGAAGGTCTACGGAAATATTTTCTTCAGATAAGTATATAGGTACACAAGAAGACATTTCTCACAGGGAAAAAAAATTAAGAAAAAAATTGGAAATTGGAATTTTTCACATTTGTAAATATATAATTTCTAATTGTATTATTATACTATTTTATAAAACAGACCTAATTTTTAATTTTATGCGTTATTTAGAAGAATAAATATAAAGTTACGTTGTTTATGCAAAATATAGTTGTGCTTTGTATATTAAAGTCTAAATGGTATTTTTGTCACACTCCTAATAACTTAATTTTTGGGCAAATAATGTACTCATTTTTAAACAATGTAACGATGAATATGATATTGCTAATATCGGTAAGATGAAGTGTAAAATTTGTTTGTCAATATAAAAATAAAGTAAATTTACTTATTATGAAATAAATAAATTTGCTGATATAAATTTCAATTAAAATGTAAGTAAGTCTACCAGAGAAAGAAGTAAATATCAAAGGTCTGGCCTTACGACCTGTAAGGGTTGAGGGTGAAAGTATCAGGAACACCTTTGATCAGGGACCTGACGAACGGGGGTTCAATATTTTTAAGAATTTTCTTTAGCCACCCCTTTGTTGATCGCTTATTTAGTACTTATCGTTATGAAATTTTTATATACATATATAAATGTATGTATTTTTTTTTAACGAGAGCCAAGAAAAAACTACAGCTAAAAAAAATTAAATTTTCAGAGTAAAAATCTACATGACTTAATAAGACAATATTCCATTCCATATTTATTCATTATTTTTAATTTGAACTCAAATAGACATCGGTCAGTTTTAGACCAACTGAATGTTTAAATTTTGTACAATCCAAATAATAATTGACACTTATTTAAAAAATTATTCACTTTTTAAACCCTTATTTTTCTTCTTATTGAAATATAGATCATTTTTATTTTCTGAAAATAATCTTTGCTAGTGATACTGCATAGAATAATTCGTTTATATCATTGTCCAACTTGATTAGATTTAACATGTTACTGCCCATCATATGATTTTCATTAAATAATTTGATTTAAATTTAATGTTTCTTTTTTTTTTTTTTTTAAATTGGCCAGAACGGTGTGCTGAGAACATACCTTTTCTTGTGTATCTTGGGCCGATGTAAATACAAATAGCGGGACTTATTTTATTTTAAATTTAATCTTAATAGATTCTTCAAAAGTAATCAATGTAACTTTTTGCTCAATTTGTTCAAGTGCTTTTTTTCAGTACCATTACTCATGAAGTGCTCTGGAAAATTTGTAGATTGTGTGGAGATTTTGTTCTTCGTAGATGACATAAAATTTCAAGCCACTTGCTTTGAGATGTAAAGCATTTATAAAAAATGCGGCAGAAAATTTTAAGACCCTAACAGTGGAATCACGTGACCTGCTGAAACTCAGTACCAAAGACAATAGTATAGCTAATATAAAAGGGTGAAAAAGTTATTCACCCTTCTTTTACCGGAGGGGAAAAATAGTTGTGGGTATTTTAATTTTTTTATAGTTCTTGACTACTAAAATTTAGAAAGAATTTTCCTACTAAAGTAAATAATTTTTAAGTTCAACATGATTATTTATGTATTTGGTACTACCAAACAAATCATCAAAGTAAAAATTAGATTAAGACAATAAAGTTTTATCGAGTAGGTATACTTTGATATTTAAATTAATTAAGTAAGATACAGATATCATACTACTACTGACTTCATTTACAAAAAAATTAAGTAAGAAAATACATATAACGTTTAAAATGCCCAGAACCATTTGCTGTGACAATTTTGCACTCATAAAAATATATAAAGATACCTTAAATATACTTAAAATTTATCTATAAATTTAAATCGATGGATCAACCCATTATAATGCAGGCGTAAAGTCATTTATGACCTACATTAAAATTACGACTAGTAATTGATTTTTTAAAGGTTTTCCTAAAGAGAATTTCTGTAGTATTTTTAATAATTTTAATAATTATTTTATTGCTTTTTTTAAATTACATTTACTGTAATGAATAATTTGAGAAACAAAAACTATAATGTGATGAATATAATTACAACTATAATATAACTAAATTCCATCATAAGTTATAATATTTAAGAAGAAAAAGCAAATTCTTATTTATTTTAAGAATTTATTTTTTATGTGATAAATGAGTGCAGATAAATATCCTTACGGTAAAAATAATTAACATTTTCAATTCATTTATTCTATATTTTTAATATTGAAAGTAAAAATTATTGTAATATACTTTAAAAATGTAAATAAATCTCTGGCAGTTTACTTAATTTTACTGATAGAAAGATTCACACAAATATTTAAATTACAACTACCTTCTTTAGTTATCTACTTAAAAACGGTAGCAAATATTGACTGTGTATCTTCATTTATATATAATTGACTAGTTGACTAGTAAACTTTAACCTCAGAACTACGCAATCGTTCTTAAAATTTGAAATTTACACTTTATTATTTAATAGAGTTATTTCAAGTAATTTTTATAATTTGTTTCTTTAAAAATAACAACATATTTAAGTTCAGTTTAAATAAGTAAAATTTATGAATTTTTTCACAGAAATATGTTGATTTTCTTTCATGAGTATCAAGATATTGATTACATCATATAAAACCTCATGTATACGGCCCCGAAACTGTCATCTATTTTGTTGTGCATTATGACGATAATCATCATATGCAATCTTTTTTTAATCAACCATCCCTGCATTCAAATTATTTTCAGAGGAGGGCTCTAGGAGTCTCTCCTTTTCCTAAGGGATACAAAAATCAGTGAAATAAAAAACAAAACAAAAAAAAACCCAGGGTTTAATTCATAATTGTTATGTATTAGCCAGGGGAAGATTACTAGCCCTCTAAGGCTTATCTGATTATGTGTATATAACTTACCTATATATCATAAACCAGAATCAAACGTTAAAATTAAGCAAAATATTTGAATTAAAATTCTTAAGAAATTTGCTATTTTAATGTCACAGGTACTCTCTAACGAGGTAATGCCTATAATATATATCAAAATTAACGGATATATATATTGACTGTAACTAATTATTAAATTAAATATTATAAAATGTGACAAAGTTAAAATTATTTAGGTAAATAACGTTGGCTTTACTTAATTTTTCACTATCTTTTATAATGGGGAGAAATATTCCCCTCTTGTTATCTTATCAACCCAGAAGTAGAATTTTCGCAATTTTCGGGTTACCCCACTTTTCGCGTACTTACCAATATTCAATAGGCACCAATAAACTGCTTTAATCGTAAGATATTCGGAGTTTCGGCACTAGCCGTTCTCTCCCACATGTTAATGTCACGGTCATTTAACAACAATGTAAGCAATTACAAAATGTTAACTTACTTAAAGAATGAAATAACAAAATAAATAAAATTAAAAAAATTATAAGATCATCTGTGTGCGACTTGAAGATTAATATTGTTTTTAGTTATTCTCAAACGATAGGAATAATTGAAGATATTTAAAATTTCCTTTTTAACAAATAAGAGGATAATTTATACAATTTTATTTTTAAATTTTCTCATAATTATACATTATTAACTCACAAAAATTAGTAAAACTGTAAATTAAAATCATTTAAATTAATTTTACTGCTGCTTTATGCAAAAAAAAAAGAAAAAAAAAGAATATTTTCGGAACAGGCTTTTACAACGTCCACGTTATCTTAGGAATAAAGATGTATAAGAAGCGGTAGCAAATTAAAAACTAAATATCTTGCACAAGTTAAAGTATAAAATATTTCATTGTAAATTGTATTTTAAACTATATTTAGAGAATGTGTGTTCAAATATACCATTTGTAGAGGTGATAAGAAATTTAGTGCTGGATACATTTTCATGTGTCACAGAATATACAGAGAAGCTTTGTACTGCAAAAAAACCCCTAATAACACTAATGAATATTTTTGTTCTTTTTGAAAAATTACAATTTAAAAGAATTATTCCAGTTATAGATTAATAGAAATTTATAACTATTTCAAACTTTTCATTGCAATATTTATCACATGAAATGACTTAAATGGGTCGTACGTTGAAAATAATAAATCTGAAATAATTTGAATTTTATGCAAATTATTTCAGCTTTTATGCAAATTATTTTTTAGTGTACTCAGTTCATGTGTCCAGGAGAATGTCTAGATTTTTTAAAATTTTAATTAAGTGTTAGTCTCTATTTCAACCACTTTACGTCGTGGAGAGAGGGTCTATCTAAAAGTTGCCGCCCCATTCTAAACATCCATGGCTCAGGAAAAGTTTTTAATTACGATAAACGCCTGCTGTGGGATTCGAACTCGAAGCGCCAGGATTGCGAGATCAGAACGGATCCTCTTGGCTGCCGCGGTCCCCAGACATTTTATCACTTTTAACAAATGACAAGAAGTACGGTAGAGGTCGGGAGAGAGTGGACAAAAAATTGATGTGAAACATTAGTCTCCTCGTGACACCTCATCAGAGGCATGGACTATTTTACCGGTTTTTCCGAGATCAACATGGCTTTGTTGTGAGGCATTTAGTGCCTTCAAGATGTGTTGGAGGCAATCAAAAACAATTTACAAACGGCATATGTATATACTGACTGTTCAAAGATAGCAATCTCATTTTTCGTTATATTTTAATTAAAAAATCTAAGAAATGTATCAATATTCACATATCTTTATATTTTCAAACAGACACATACGAGTATTTATGAATAAAAACTTTTATCTCTTTAAAGTGATTTTATTTTTAAAAAAGAACGAAATCTAAAAATAACCATAAATAATGAACTTAAAATAATCTATATTATAATAAATAATTGTNTTAAACCAATTGTTGGTGGAAGGCAAAGGATAAAAAAAAATGACAAAATTCTGAAAACAATTATTTATTAGCCATTTAGTTTCGTGTTCGTAGATGCCTCTTCAGGAGCTGAAAATAAGCTTACTTCCTGATGAAACGTCTAAGAACTCGAAAATTTTAGGCCAATAAGTAATTGTTTTTAGAGTTGTAATTTATTTTTGACCTTTTGCTTTTCGTGATGAAGTAGAAATCACGTGGTCATATTATAAAATTAAAAAATCCTTCAATTGTGACAATACAATTTTTTTCTTTATTATTACTATTTAATTAAATGAATTTAAATATTATGTGTTTCTATATGTTAATGACATAATTTTATGATAAATACTAATTCTAAGATTATATATATATATATATATATATTAGTAGTCTATTCGGACCTTTAGACATTAGAATTCCTAGTCGAGAAAATTCTAAATTTTTCAAACATTCAATGTTTTGAAAGAATATTTGAACTCAAGCTCTGAGCATGATATATTAGCAACTCTAAAATGTCCTTTATTTATTACAAGTCGGTTGACTATATTTAGCATGGTAGTAACTCGTGTTAGGTAGATTGCTGCAAATGGGTTATGTTGTGTCAATCAGCTGTGACGTGTTCACTCCGATGTTGATAAGAAACCTGAGATATGGCTATTGTTAGATATGTGATCGATCCTGTCGAATCCCTTGAATGGCGGGTTTTATATTTGCCCGGTGTCGAGAATTATTCAAGACAATGTAATTTTCGACAGACCGGGGGCCATTCTGAATTCAAACTCTCATTCATTCAACAAATTTAAACATGATTCAGTAGATCTTTTCCAGTGGTTGGGAGCATGGGTAGCCAAGTGGTTATAAAACTAGACTCTTGAACCAAAAGTACCATTTCTTTACAGGCCTCAGACAGCGTATTTTTTTCCTTAACTTCTTTTGGTACGTTATAAATCGTTTTCTGAAGGGTTCCTACAATGCAACAAGTCGCATTTAAGCACCATTCGTGGTTAATGGGAAAAATGCAGAAATGGTATCTCTTAAGTTACTGTGGATCAATATGTTTATTACTAGTGTGTTTCACAATTTTCTCCCATTTTAAAAAATTTATTTAGTTTTCTCTAATTTTAGTTTAAACCAAAATGTATTTTATTTTCTTATAACCTAATCATGAAAAAATATGGTAAGTGAACAACCTAATATATGGCTAATTTGCAGGACCTAAGGTTTTCAGGGTTTTGAAGAAAACCTTAATGCCAAGGAATATATATGATCATATATTCTTAAGCAGGTAATAATGGAGGGTTCCTTATTTACAAAAATGATTACTAATTCTAAATGGATGGTAATTGTTTATAAATTTCAATATTTTAAAGTAATTCATTGATTTTCTACTGCCTTAGAGCTTCAAGCCTTTTGGATCAGATCTATTGGTAGGTAAATTAATTAAAATAATAAAAATTAATGTATAAATGAATAATTATGTATTATATATGCGGCAAACGTTTTTGATGAACAGGAAAAAAAATCAACAAAATTTTCAGAAATCTGACAAGTGAAAAATCTCTACATCTACATTCCTTATTAATTCGCTAAAACTGATATCCTGCTTTTGGTTGTTTTTTTGCAATCAACATTTTATTAGATATTAAACTAAATTAATAGTTTAAGCCTTTCAATAATTTAATAATGATTTTTTTTAATACGAATTTTAATTTCACAAAACTTTTAAGTAATACGTTCTGAGTTAATTTAATATAAATAATTTTCCTTGAGATTTCAATTAAGCTTTACTTCACTTTTCCCGTGCGAACCTTTTAGATTACAAAGCAAGTTTGACTGAAATATTATAAATTCAGAAGGTCTACTTAAGTTTTTTCTTACTTTTTTACAGTAACATTGCAGGAAGTACAGTACGGTCGCTAAAGAATCTTGAGACATTGAAGACTGCTGTACAAAGTCAGATGTAAGTTTACGTACTCCTGGCTCCTTATGTGAAATTCTGGTAATTCATGGGATTTAAAGGACAGATAAATATATTATGAGGCTTCAAACTTTTAAAAAAAATTGCATTCCCAATGGTTTTTTTTTCTTTTGATTGTTGTATTTTTTTTCACAGAATTTTTTGAAATACATTCGAAGCTTTAAGAACATTAAAAGTCAGAAGTACTAAATCAATATAGAGTAAGCTAATTTTTGAAAATAATTAGCGTAGAAGTTTTACTTGGATTTTGTTAGGACACATGGAAAAGGAATGGACATATATTGAGCAAGTTAGATTGGAAAATGGGCCAAAAATCAATATTTTTTTGACAATAAAGTTTATGCTCATTGATATGATAAGATTAGTGCACGCATCTATCGTAGCACTAAAGATGGCGACCAAAAAATGTGAACGTCCTAAAAATAAAAAAAAATTACTTTTCGAGCTGTGCCTTTGAAACGATGACCAAATAAAGAATTATCCTTTCAATTATTGTGAAAAATAAAAATGCAACATATGGGAAATTGGAAGCCTTTAAGAGTTTCAGTAAAAGCGTTTATTCTTTTCTATCCCTACTTTCTATCGAACCACTTTGTTTCTTGGTGGGAATGGCTATCTACAGGTTGCCACCCTATTCCTTCTCATCACAATCTCTCTCTTTCTCTCTCCCTCCCTCTCTATATGTCTATCGATCTATCTATCTATCTCCCTCCAACACAGAAGAATACTCTCCTACATCAGTGTTTTAGCTGTCAGCTGCTAATTAAAAATATCACTTTTAAAAATAAAACTATAGTATAAAAACTTATTTAATAAATTAAGATATTTTTTACTAGTTTATGTATTATTTTTAAAAAACGAATTATAAAATATGATAGTTAAATTAATTGAAATATCAGATTTAAACCTACTTTCCGTTTAATGAATTTCTCTAAGTAAAGTATTCTTTGTGGCCTAAAACATTTAATATTGTATTGTATACGACAATGGTATTTCCGGTACAACCACATTTTGATTTTTAATTCCGCTGAAAAAGAATAAAAGTATAGTATATTAAGCAAGTAAAAGCACTTGCATCCCCCACAAAATCCGTATTTCTTGCTAAAACTTTATATGCCATAATGGGTCATCCCCATGAGCTCCTTTCAGTTCAATGCGATCTCCACACGACGTGCTTCCGTCGAGATGACCCATTAAGGCCAAAAGAGTTTGAGCGAGACATATAGATTTAGTAGGTAAGGCATGTGTGTTTTTATTTACTTATATAGAAAACCCACAATCCGGCTTAAGAAATATAAAAAGTAGTAATAACAATGAAATAAAAAAAAAAATATCTTCAGAAAAAAGTAAATATAATAAAAATACTTTTTGATAGTAATTTTAATATTAAAACATAATAATTTAGTACTTTATAAACGTTTTTACAAGATAAAAATAAAATAACTTTTTTAAAAAAAATTTTAATCGAATATTTTAAACGCCTTCAATATCTTCCTTTCAGAGGCTTAAACGCTGTAGGCCTTTTCATAATAAGCTATAGAAAGATAAGAGGGCAAGAAGGGGAGAGATAAGGAAGATTAGGGGTTGGGGGATCGCAGACCTCAAGGTAGCCATATTACAGGCCATTACGTAACAAGGCTGCTAGGCCTGAACTCTTAACGATATAACAATGTCAACCTGAGCTCGGAACATGGAAGAAGGAGGGGGAAAGAGTGGAAAACGGCTCCAAGAAGGAATATTTGTAAGAGACAGGTGGTTTCTCTTAGGGAAATAATATATTTTAAGTTGTACTGTATAAGTTAAATTTTGAAAGACCTACAGAGGTCTATAAGTTAGTCAAGAAAAAAATGAGTAGGGTTTAAGGATTTTTCTACGCCGATCGGACGTTATTAGACTTAAAATATTAAAACATTAAGACTTTAAAACACAAATCTTCCAGGTTCACTTCAAAACGCAAAAAACTTCCCAATAATTCTCTCATACTTTCAACTTTTCAATCACTCTGACAGTTCTAGCGGTATTCACCGCCTCAAAAGTGGTTAACATGGCTATAGACATATCACTTGTGAAAATATTAAGTGTAATTTGTCTCATATCAGAACTAATAAGAAAAAAGTAATTTACGATGGTCACTCAGATATAAAATTGGAAAATAAGAATCCGATCATTCTTAGTCTTTAAAAGATACGCTAGAGGAATAAACAGGCACTGAAACAAAGTTTATTTCTCCGCAAAATATACTAGTTAATAATAAATATTTTATTTGGTTGTGGTTTGTTATCCCACGTAAATATTAAACAATTAATGAGAGGGAATAGAATTTAAAAAAAATCTATCTTTCCCAGCAAGGAAACGAACCTGGATCTCCTCCGGGCCGGTGCACTTACCAGTTATGCTACCAGGACGCGCTAGATATCTCATTAAATTCCCTCTACGATAGCGAGAGCCTAACCCACGAGAAAGACGAGAACTTCGTCTTACACCTGAAGGAGCTGACATTGTCAAGCTATTTGTCGACTCTCGTCATTTACTTTATTTGATTTTTTCTTTATAAATATTTTATTTGGTTGTGGTTTTTTATCCCACGTAAATTTTAAACAATTAATGAAAGGGAATAGAATAAAAAAATCTATCTGTCCCAGCCAGGAACCTATTCCCTCTCATTAACTATTTATTAATTTAGCTTAGTGCTTTCAGAACCCATCATCCCATTATTAGAACTAAGCGCTCTGAAAAAAACAATGTTCAATCCACCTGGCTTACTCAGTCGGCTATCTCAGGTTTGCCGCAAGAGTAAAAAACGAATTTAAGCTTTGAGCCGAAGTGCATTCTAAGAATAGCTTTAGTACATGGTAAAATACATTATATTTATTAAGTTTAAATTAAAATATAAATTAATTAATCATTGAAATAAAGAAGTGAACCCATAAATACACTGGTACAATGGAAATTAGGTCATAGTAACTGTTTATTAATCATATATAAATACATTTCCCAGGAAACGAGTATTCTGAAGTTCCGCGTAATTATATGCTTAGCTTATTACGTTTGTGCATTAATCAAAGGTACCCACTCACAACCACTAACACAACTCTGTGTGTGCGTGTGTTTATGGATCTCAGTACCCGAGGTAAGCGTTAGTCGCTCTAGGGTAATTTTTTATTTATTATTAACATCGTAATCCTTTTCACAATTGGTTTCAGTCTCTTTGTAGTATTTCAGCTGGGCGCTTGAGAATTATTATCTGCTATAAAACAACTAGAATTCCTTTGGGCTTCCCTCTGGGCATCGGAAAAGTCAGTCTACATGTGGAAACTTGTTTAAGGGGTGAATGTCTATAAAATTTAGGGGGTAAGAAAATCTGACCGATCCACTCAAATAAAACCCAACTGGCAAGCAAATACCTCTGTGGCCTTGAAAACACAAATGATCACACTTTATTTTATATATATA
>KZ807652.1:157361-203780 GCA_000696205.2 Oncopeltus fasciatus | reverse complement strand
TACAAGCTTCTAGAGTCCCCGAAAGTTAAAACAAAGTGTAAAATAACTAGTGTTTTATTAGATTCATTATAAAATAATATACAATAAATTATATTAAGTACAAGTAATACTAAATACTTTTTCTCAAAATTTACAAGTAAAGAAAAAAAAAACCTACTACTGCTTACATACTGGTTGTATAAAATTTTAAGTAAAAATGAGAAAAAATTTAATATCTCAATTTTCTGTAACTAATTTTCATTTTTATTGTTAAATGTTGTATTTTTTTTAACTTAAATAATAAAAATATTTTGTGTTACAAATACGACTGTAACTACCTGCTGATTGATTGGGTTTAAGAATAAAATTAATGAAGCGGCTGATAATGATGTGTATTTAAAAGGCAGGTCTTAAAAAAGCCTGATGCGTCAGTGTCAGGGAGTGACATGGCATTTGGATGTATGACGTAGATTGTCGCCTAAGGGTGGTATAAGACGGGGTAATGTATAACTACCCACGCGGAAAATGGTAAGGTGTTCTCACTGCATTTGGGGTGCTCCAGGTACTTCAAGACCCCTGGCAACAATCTTATACTATAGCCTACAAAACTGTGTGTCTTTACACCGTATAATTTACTTATATTAGCTACCAGGTCGTGTCCACCAGAACACGGGGAATTGAAGTGAGATCTGAGGCCTGAGTCAGGCGGCAACTCATAGCTACCAGGTCGTGTCCACCAGAACACGGGGAATTGAAGTGAGATCTGAGGCCTGAGTCAGGCGGCAACTCATAGCTACCAGGTCGTGTCCACCAGAACACGGGGAATTGAAGTGAGATCTGAGGCCTGAGTCAGGCGGCAACTCATAGCTACCAGGTCGTGTCCACCAGAACACGGGGAATTNATCGATCAAGTTTAGAACAAAATCTTTTTTTAATTTTTAAAAATGATTTCCTTCATAGTTTTTAGGATTTATTTTTCTCTTCAGGAGTTTTACAATATTAAAAAGTTAAAAAGAGTTATTAACGCAACAACTTATTTCTTAAATAAATAGCTAAGGTTGTACTTGATCCATAGCAATAATCTTTTACTAATTCAATAAAGTGTGCTATTTTGTCATGAAAAATGTTAATATTTAGCGATAAGTATATGGAATAATGGACAAAAGTATTGATAATGATGAGAGGATTGTCGGGAATTGAATTTGAATAATTTTGAACAATTAAAAACTAATCTGTAACCAAAATAGTTTTTATGGTAGCCAACGTTTCGGACTGAATAGTCAGAACGTAGCCTCAGTTGAGTAAAAAGGCCCTGAAAAAGGCCTGAAATTCAGGATGAAACGTTGGCTAACATAAAAAATTTTTTGGTCACAAATTAATTTTTAATAGTTCAACTACTATGACCGAATTCCCGACTATCCTCTCTTCATAAAACTTTACGGTCAAAAACTCATTCCGTATTAAAAATGATTTTCTACAATTTTAAAACCGTAATGGTATATTGTTTTTTTTTTCCATTTTCCACTATGTACATATATATATATATATGTGTGTGTGTGTGTGTTCTTTTAGAACAAAGCTAACGCCACACAGGACAGCCATAAACAACCATGTAAAACAGCGATAAAGACGCCCCTATATAATGAGGTGTTATAAAAAGCATCGTAATATAAAAAAAACCGCGAGTTTCCCGAGAGAGAGAGAAAGCTCTTGAATCTACCCTCTCTTTCAACCCCCTCACACCCCCCAAAACGCTACCTTCACCTCGGCGGGTCGATGTTTGCAGGCCGGTCAGTACGGGCGGCACTGTTCCAGATCTATCTTTTCAGGCTATTTCGGGCCTTCCCCAACCCCCCTCCCTTATCTCCGACCTGAAACAACCGGGACCTGAATTTTTTATTTATTTTCCAATTTTTTTTCCCCTCCCCATGAGCGAGGGGTTGCGACTCTAACGAATGAATAGGCGAATCTGAATAGACGAGTGGGTTTTAATTAACACGTGTGCAATTTTTATATCAACTCTTACTTGAACGAGAAGTGGGTGTAATTCATCAGTTTAAGAAAACTAATGTGAGTGTAAACACAACATTTTTCATTTCGCCGAAATTCCACTTTTTCTTTCCTATCAGTTGGCTAGTTCCACGTCCCCTTGCACTCAAAAACAACTTATACCCCATGATCTAGATATTTTTCATTGAACATTATTTAGGAAATTATATTACATAGAGCATCGCTTATAATTGGAACTCATTTTGGATCATATTTTTCAACATAGTCATGACTATTAGGCAATAAAAAAAAAATGGAGTTGCAATATCTTAGCCAACCAAGCATTTTAAAAATTGTAAGTTGTTCAACTATAGACACATTTTATGTTTCTTTTTAAATGTCATCCGTGTTTATCGGTATTTCCCTCTTATTCAAGATATATAGTATCACAAGGCAAGTGAGTTATCTTACTCTCTGTTTAAATGTTTTATGTGAATTATATTTATGACTATTAGACTTTTATTAATTTTATAATTTGAAATATGTGTGACTGTCTTTATTTTATTTATTTTTTAAAATCTTGTTTGCCTTTAATTATTATTGTTTACTATTTGTAAATGCTAAGGAAAATGAATACAATTTTAGCGTTATTGGTTATTACTTATTGTTCTACATTTTGCAGTATATTTAAACTAATTATGCTTTAATTATGCTTAAAACTAACTCTTTAATAATGAAATGATTTTGAAAAAATATTTTGTGCTTGCTGATCCCGATGAAGCTCTGTAATTAAAAAATATTTTTAATAGGTGGAAAAATATTTTTTCGATACCCTGTCACTCCCTATCGCAATAAACTGATCTCTTAAGGTGTGCGTGATATATGATTCCAATTTGCTTTATCAAATAGATATCAAATGAAAAATAATTTTATCTACTCTTTATTTGAAAAAAAACTTTTTTATTCAAAATTGCTTAGATTTCATTTTTTAATTTTAAAAATATTCATTGTTTGTTTATTTAGCACATAAAGTAGCCCTAATTCAAATAAATTTTAAAGATTTGAAATTGTCCTCAAACTACAGTAAAAAAAAAGAACTGTATAACATTCTTCAAAACTTGTAAAACTACTAATTTGTATTGATATAAAAAAAATTAAAGAAAATTGTCGAATATTGAATATATTATCTCATAAAATAAATTACTGATTAATAGTCATATTTATACTGGGGTCGTAGATTAGAAGAGGAATTCATATTTGTTCTTCATAAAAGCTTACTGAGAATAACAGGATTCAGAAGTAACTGATTTCCCTGTCTGCTGTATTATGTATTCTGCGGAATTTAAGTTGCACTTTTAACGAGGGGGAATTTATGTGCATGAAATTTGCATAAATGCCTACCCCTGTAGGCCATTTCCTTGCCTCGGTGAAATTCAAATTCGTTCCAAGGCAGAGGGAATATAGCAGTTATTATATCGTGCGTCTATGTGGCCTGAAAAAATTCATTGGCTGTGAGACAAGGGAGGGAACAGAATGTAATTGCGAATTTTAATGGCGAAGGAGTCAATGTGTGAAGGACGTTAGGTCAATTTCTAAACGTGTCCAAAGATCTTAGAAAGATGGAGAATCTTCTTAAATTACGCTGCTCACATACTTTAAAAGATAAATATCTATATATTTATTTTTATTGCTTAATTAAATAACATTTAGGTTGGGTTCACAGATTCGAGTTTATGTTCAGTTAGCTGAAGGTGAAGACAGTTTTGATTTCTTTTGAACTGACTCGTTTTATTTTCCCTAAATTGGCTCTTTGGGATTCCTTTCTACCCTGTTTAATTGTAGACTCGAACGATGACGACGACAAGGAAATTCCTCCATAAATAACTTCCATCGCAACTCCCCTCACCACCACCCAACCCCTAATTTCTGGCTTGATAGGACTCTCCTTCTCTTCACTAATTATTATAGTCTAATGGGATTTCAGAGCGTTTTTATACAACTGCATTAGTGTCATTTACTTTCTTTTGGTCCAACTTAACTCTGCCATCTCAGGCACAAAATTAACAGTAGAACCATTTAAATCCTCTTTAAAGAGTAACTCTAGTCAAAAACATTTTATGAGTTTAATATGTTTATATTAAAAATATAAACATTTAAAATCCATATTTATTTTAGATTATCCTTTTATATGTTGTCAAACAGTTAATTTTTTGTCAATATCATTTTTTTTTTGTTGCTGTGTTAGCCTCCCTTGCAACCACTTAGGATCATTGGAGGTAGGGGCTATCTACAGGTTGCCACCCCATTTTAAACACCCATGGCTCAGGACAAGCTTCCATTTATAAATAAAAAATTGACCTGGGCGAGATTTGAACCCGCGGCGTCAGGATTGCGATCAATATCATTTAAATTATCAGCGTTAGTAAGTATGTTCAACAATGAGACGGTTCGTGATTATTCACATATTAAGTTTTACCAATACCATGTCTTAGGTACTTATATTTCTCCCTTGCACAAAGTTTAAACAGCTTAATAATTCACATTTACAGGTTTAAAAAAATTGCTTGTGATCCAAAATATCTTTTTGATAATAAATATGTTACTGTATTTACTTTTAATTTTTTGGTGTATTTTATTATTAACACCATTCTTATTTATTTAGTAATAGTAGTAGTAGTAGTTGATCAATGGAGGGCTATCAACCCTATAAATACCCTTTAATATGTTTACTATAAATTAGTTAATAAAAGACAGAAATCAGGATTATTTCGACCACTAGAACAACCTAAATTAATGGATTTTTTTATTTATTTAAATATTATTATTATATATTTAATAAATTATAATAAATAAATTATTATTAACTAAAATAATAAATAATATCTCATTCTTTAATTTAGATTTTCCAGGCTATACCTGCTTTTTTAAGAAAGTTTAACAGCCCATCCACTGTAGAGGGGTTGTTCCCAAGGCACTCCGCCATATTTCTTCCAATGCCTTCCCTAGTGAAGTAATTCTGATAAACTGGGCAAACCTCTATGATGTGCTGGATTGTTAGGTGAACTTGGCAGGTATTACACTTAGGTGGCAGATCTTTGTTAATTAGGTGTATATGAGTAAGGTTCGTGTGACCTATCCGCATACGGGTATTTATTTATTTATATTCATATTTAAAAATATTTTAATTATACTTTGGAACAACCGTACTCGTAGTTAAAGTACTGTATCCTGATAGCTATATAAAGCATAATCACGCACTGTTGGGCGTATAAATGGTACACTTCGCAACATGCCAGGAATCAGGTAGTTCTAGGGTTTAGTGCCATTGCTACTAGGCAAGCCATGCCTTATCCCAAAAGCACCCAAACCTCCATCTCCGGCTGCTAGACAACCTCATCCGCCTACATTCCCGCTAATAATTCAGGTGTTCTGTTCGATTCAGGCTAGCCTTCGATCCGAAGTTGTATTTTTAGCGCTGACTCTCGCGGCGACCACGCGAAGAGCAACAGGCAGCTAACCCGGAGGAGTCCGCCGGAACTCTCTGCGGCCATCGAACCACGCCAAGGAACCCGGCGTAATTCAACGCAATAGACCTGCCGGAAGTGGCTATCGATATATCTACTCAAGAAACGTTAATTGAAGGAAGGCAATCACAGCAAGAAAATTCTCAACTGCCCCACTATTGTAAATGATTCTACGACCACGATGTGTACATATATACTTAATTTAGGAGTCCAACAATAATAAATTAGTACATTCAGATAAATTTAAATTTAATTGAAACAAGGGCAGCGTACTTCTAAAGAAGAAATCACTAAAAACTAAAAGTAATCTATGTTTAATCCAATGCCAGCCCGATATGTTTTGTTTTTAATCTAGTTCCCTTTCCTTATATATGTCAAAAATTTAGTCAATTTATTGTTAATTACACCAACTTAGAACAATTTTTAATGCAAGAGAACATAATAAGAAATCGAACTGTCCCAGCCAGGATTCGAACCTTGATCTCCTACTATCCGGGCCGGTGCATTTTCCACTTATGCTACCGGGACGTCTAATAAGTTATTTAATTCCCCGCTCTACTTTTATTAGGTATTCATTTTTTAATTTTAAATTTTAAAATTATAAATTTGTTTTTATATTTTGTTTCTATGTTTCTTTGTTATTTAACCCTGAAGAAGGCATGAAATACAGGCCAAAATTAGGATAAAAATAAAAACCTTTTTGTTTTACAAAATAGGTTTTTTATTTCTTCAAGTTCCAAGACCGTAACCTACTTCACTTAACATATTAACATCTGAAATAATAAAATAAGTGAATGAAATAGTCCAAGATACTTCAAAACTAATAAAATAGGTCAATAAAATCGTCTCTGAAAAATAAAACTGCTGACTAGTTGTGCAATGCGTTGGTAGCGGTGAATACTGAAACCTCTATGCTGAGGGTATGACTAGTGCTACCTCTATGCGAGGATATAACCGGTTCAAGAGGTAATGCCAGTTTTCTTGAGTTATGAGGTTATAAACATTCAGTTACCCTCGACGCGTTAGGGGGAACCCAGCTGGGCTTTTCCAGTCTCGAGCCATCCATCCAGACGCCATGATACTAGGTTTTTCTTTTCACTCACTGCTCCTGTGCGCTTTACTTTTCACCGTGAGATCATATGAGCTTCTTAACTGGACAGCAATAATCAATATGATATCAGATCAGTGATAGCTGTTATCTTTATCATTATGCTATATGTCCAGCTGATCCAAAAACTATAGTCTCAGTCTTGATAGTAGAGAGAGAAGGAATTTTTACCTAATAATTCGCCCATAATTTAAGATCTATTTCATTTAATGTACGCAATAGTGATTATGTGAAAGAATAGAATTTCCATAAACGTACAAAATGTTAGAACTTCTTATATATTTCGCATGTATTAATTTTACGCTTGAAATATTGCCTTTTTTTTTTCTTGTTAAAATATTTCTTTTGCTATTATCAATCCAAATATTTATATGCCTCTATACACAAAAGCCATGTGTGCCAAGCTATTGTTGGTAATTCAAGCAAAGGCCTTTCAAAGTTCACTGAGCATATGTAGTCCTTATTCACTTCATTAATATGCAAAAGCAATCAGTTTACATCCATGACTATGTAGGGAGATTAACCTACCGTTCACAATAATCATTTACATATTTTCGTCTTTTTCTCATAAACGAATTGTTATAAGGGATATAATTATATAAGTTTAAATGACTTTAAACACAATCATTAACTATAATCTAGTTATTACTTATTAGTCAATCAGTAATTAAACATCTTTCTAAAATGATTTCTACTAACAGTTGTGTTTCTTAAGCCTATTACCCATAAAAATTATTTCTGAATACTAAAATAAAATTAATAAATTTCCTTTATTCTAAAGTTTTATAAAATTTGAGACACATATTAAAAAATCATTTTATTTTTACAATATTGCAATAATCCCCCCGTGTGATGTTGACTCACTGTCAACTTCGTAAACCTACTAAGGCTTATTATGTATTTTTTTTGTAATATGTACATATAAACAAAGTTTTTTCATAGGGAACTTGCTACGTATTCTATTTGATTATAAAGTTAAATTTTTAGGTATTTTGGGGAAACAATAGCAATTTGTAAAACTAAATTATTTTCAAACATTTTTCCTCTTTTGACTGATTCTTTATAATTTAAAAACATATAATGAAAGTTTATACACACACACACACATACATANGGAGGTCGCGGGGCCATCTTCGTTGGAGTCGACGGGGAGGGTTGTAGGGATTGGAGTTGGAAGACATTGTCTGTGCTAGTGGATTAGGATGGTATGGCAGTTTACTGTGGGATATTAAGTCTTGTACAAAAGTGATATTAAGATCATGGTGAAGGGATGAATTGGATACATAATAGGGAGCATTTGCGATTATTCGGAGGGTTTTGGGTTGGATGTTGGAAGGCTTGGCGGAACCCCAGATTTCTACTCTGTAAGTCAGATTGGTCGTAATATGGTTTTGTAGAGCGTCAGTTTGTTTTCAATCGTAAGATTGGAGATTTTATTCATGAGCTTGTATAAAAGTCTACATCGCCGATTGAGTTCATGTCTTTTAATTTTAGTATGTTCGCCCCGCAAATAATAAATATGAAAGTAACTCTACAGACTTAGAGCATAGTATAATAGAAACTGAAATAACTTTATAGCATTGAAAAAAATATGATATTTAAAACTGAGACATATATTAGGGAATCTCTTTTGCATATACTGCTTCTATAATTGAAAAAAACTCTTTCTACTGATTTAATGTTACGTAAATCTACGCAATGAGTTAAGATGCACAGTTTTATTTTGGTCATTCCTAAAACAAAACTCCTTTTCCTAACTGAGCTTCTCTTTATAATGATTCCAGAGGATTCTTGGTGTGCTCATGGAAGCACCCAGCTCTAATTATGTGCCATTCTTTAGGAATAGGAAAACATCAGGTGGCCAAAACGTTTGCTGACCTCACACCTTCTTCAATATGTTGTAGCTCACGAATAAACACCAACTTACATGTGTCTTCCTCCAATGACTTTGGTCTGTAAAAGGAATGTTTTTTATTGGTTTTTTTTCTCAAGAATTTCTTAGGAATGGGTTTTATGAGAACAGGAAATAAATATCATTCTTAAATAATATCATTTTTATCTCAATTATTTATTTTTTGCATTGTTTTTCTTTTAATTTGTTTTCCCAAAATAAAAGTTATTAACGACATTTAAGACATATATACTTTCAATTCCTACAGTTATCAAGTTTATTTTTTAACTTTTTTCTATTTAACATACAAGAAATGTATTCATATTAGAAATTTATTAACTATATTTTGAAATATGAAAACTTCATTTTAAAAGAGAATTAATTTCAACTAATACCTGGAATATTCGACTCTGACCCTTATAACTCGCACGTGTGACAGACCTTATTGCCGACAAAGCAACCGTTACAACTTTACCTGCCACACCCAACTAACTCACAGAATACAAACGCAGTTGAATACAGACAGTGACAGTGAACGCATGTATTCGGCCAGAAGATGGACAATGTCCGAAAGCGCTCTCCAACAGATGGTTTGCAGAAACCAATGAAGACGGACAATGGAAGGTATGAGAGAATTAATTTGTTAAAATTTTTTTTTTTTTTTTTTTTTTTATGTTGCGACGTTGTAAAAATAAATCAGGAAAAATTCTCCATAGAAGGTGATGCTTCTGTAGGTTGAGCATCTTTTGTAGTCAGGTTGGAGCGGTCTGAGAGCAAGGATGTGGGTTGATGTATTCCCGGATTACTCCCCCCTCCCCAACACTGACGAAAATCCTCCCCGTCCCCCACCCAACCCCCGCCACCCTTCCAAATCCCTGCCCATGTCTCCCCCGCCGCCCCGCGTTCCGGAACTAAGGCGCGGTCGGACTAAGCCAAGCCCCATCTGTCACCAACCCGTGCTAAGAGATGTCTCCTCCTTGATCTAGAGAGAGCCGTCTCTTTAACATCAAGACATCAAGTCAGGGATTCCTTTTTCAACTTACTCACCTTTCCTCGATGGTGACATTAAAGACAAACTTCAATCTATATGTAAATAAAAGATTCTCTGCACTCTGCAAGATCCATATATTGATGCCATATTTATGAGTAAATGTAGACCAATTTATCTGATTAGCAGATTTCCTACAAGAAAATGTAGTAAAACAGTTTTGCTCAATTTTGTTCCTATGTAAACAACTTACCACTCTCACTCAACAAATAAATATATAATTTACCGATTTAAAAAAGAAAAACAAAAAACCCACACAACAAAATTGTTTTACATGTTCAGGAAGTGGAGACCCGACCAACTCATAAATAAATTCTAATTTGAAAATTAAACCGATATCACTGAACTGGTTAATTAATACTTAATAATGTTTTTTCCCTTCAGATCACATGAAATATTTTATTTTTCAGAAACACAATTTGTAAAAAATACTCATAACATTATCTTAACTCAAACTCCTATCCATTCATATTAGATCACTAACAACTAAGAACTGCATTAGCAATTTTAAAATGATTTTTCTTCTGAAAATAAATTTCCCACTATTTTCAAGTTTTAGAAATCGTATAAAGGCAAATGTTAAAAAAAAACAGCTACTATTATTAACTTTAGCATATAAGGTCTTCCTTAAAGCTTAAATGTCAAGCGAATCTTGTTTTCACTCTTAAATTATGCCAGAAAGAATTATCTAATGCCTAATATGTTACATTACCATTAAATAAAACATCAATTGGCGTTATTATTTTTGAGAACCGGTTTATAATTGTATCTATTTAGGTATTTACAGTCAAATCAAGGTGATAAATGCCCCTGTTTCTAAATACAGTTATATTTTCTGAATGGCTAAGAATGACGTGCGTATGTGTGTATGTATTTTTATTAAAAAAATATAACAATGAAAAAACGTAAACGATTTATAATAAAACAAGTTTACTGTTAAATCCCAATGTTCACAATTAATAGGTGAATCATATCTTATGTTTTCGGCTATTACCTTTAAAAATAATTTTAACACATTGTCAATTTATTCTCAAAAAAATTTGATAACTATTATTACTTTTAATCCGTATTGCTTACTAGAAATATTAACAGCTTAACAAAATATTAATATCCAATACTAATATGAAGGAATTTGCAAAAACTTCACGAGCTTTTGCATATTGTGGTTAGTTATAATTACGGTGCACAAATGTCGTCTCAAGACCCTAGGAAATGAATAATTAGTTTATTTTATTTTTAATTGTTAAATAACACATTTTTTACTTTTTCCCAAATCCTTTTTTTAATATCTTACTTGTCTGTGCTATCCATTTCCTCTTTCTTCTCTTTCATTACCTCCGTAGCAATACTCTATAGCAGTCCTCTATAGCAATCCTCCATAGCAGACCCTCCATAGCAATCCTCCATAGCAATCCTCCATAGCAGACCCTCCATAGCAATCCTCCATAGCAATCCTCCATAGCAGACCCTCCATAGCAATCCTCCATAGCGATCCTCCATAGCAGTACCACCATAGCAATCCTCCATAGCTTAGCAATCCTCCATAGCAGACCCTCCATAGCAATCCTCCATAGCGATCCTCCATAGCAGTACCACCACAGCAATCCTCCATAGCTTAGCAATACTCCATAGCAGTCACCATAGCAATCCTCCTCTATAGCAGTCCTCTATAGCAGTCACCATAGCAATCCTCCTCTATAGCAGTCCTCTATAGCAATCCTCCATAGCAGACCCTCCATAGCAGTACCACCACAGCAATCCTCCTAGCCATCCTCCATAATCCTCCATAGCAATCCTCCATAGCAGTCCTCCATAGCAATCCTCCATAGCACCATAGCAGTCCTCCATAGCAATCCTCCATAGCAGTCCCATAGCAATCCTACTTGTCCGTGCTATCCATTTCCTCTTTCTTCTCTCTTATCACCAACGGGCTTTCCATTCTACTCTGTATGAAGAAAATCAATGAGAATCAACCAATTTTCCTCAAGATCTCTTGTGAGCATTGATGCTTATTCAATTTGGTAGAGATGTTATTGGGCACTTTATCTTCTATTGAATTTTTTTTTTTTTTGCACTAATGTACTATTTAATATTTTTTTAANGATATCATTTAAAAAAAATATATATATTTTAAAACATTAAGTATGTCAGTCACTTTTTCTGTGATGAAGCCTTCAGAGAAGATAAGGTGAAAAAAGTAAGACTGCATCGGAGTTTGAGAGTACTTGAAGGGCTAGGGCATTCGAGCTGCTTAGAAGGATTTTGGGTAGAAGGGCATTTAGTAAAATGGGAGACGTCGTTAGGGCAATCTAATCAGATAGTCTTAGTTAAGCAAAAAGTGCCGTGATGAGAATGATCAGGCTCAAAAGTGAAGATGGAGCAAGGCGGTAAGAGGGTAGTTCAACCCTTATTAGCAATGCAGCAAAGGGGCTGGAGAGAAAGAACAGTATCATTGTTTACATATGCAAAAATTATCGTTTTGTCATAACATTAGAATAACAAGAGAGACCAGCGTGGTATTTATGCAGATGTAATGGATGTGTGGTTTACAGAGACGTTATGTGCCCGTTATGATAATTCTAATTCCATATAAACATTCCTTATAAATTAAAGTGTTTTTTTTGTTTACTTTGACGCACTTTTATTTGAAGTATTTTAAATGTACATTTATAAACTAAATAAACAATATGTCCGTCATGATAAATCCGAGTAACCCTTTAGTAAAATTTAATCCCTCATTTTAATGTTTGTAAAACCATATTAGATAATTTATATTCATACTAATTTATAAATAAACAACATTCAAGAAATCAAAAACAAATTTCTATCATAGCAAACATATATGATAATTTTAAAAAAATCAGGTTAAAAGCTATGAATCATTAATAGAATATATGAACTACATTTGAATTATCAGCCTCTTCAGGTTTTCTAATATGAAATTGGCTAAGCACAATTTATTATAATGAAAATATAATTCCAAGTTTTAATTCCTGTCCTAGGTAAGCATTTATCAATAAATACTCTCTAGAAATATCCTTAGCTATGACCCTTATAATAGAGCTATGTATTCATAGCTATAGTAGTCCATAAAATTTATTTTTAAAATATATGGATAACTTTAATTTTTATTTTTTCCAAAATGTAAAATCAATGAAAAATCTTCTTTTTTTTTTAAATAAAAAATAGTTAAATTAGGCCTTGAGATTAAAAATTCAATTTGTCAACTGTCAAACAATGCAGCCTCATCAATTATTAACTGGAACAATATCCTTTAAAAAAATTGATGAGCTTCGTTTAAATTTAATGCGCCTTTTGTCTGGAAAACACCCCCGAAATGCTCCCCCCTGGCTGGTATCAGATTTCCTCACGCCAGAAAATATTTATATACCTGGCCACTTTTTCGCACCCCCTGTATTGTGTTTGTAAGCCCTTTATCGCGATTTACCTTTTACGCAATATTTTATTTCACCACAAGAAAACTTCATTCGTGATCAGTGGGATATACTCTTTATCTGCCACGAAATTACGATAATTAAGAGCTAATTATGGAGTCCATTTAACTCAAACTGGTGCCTCAAGACACACAGCTTTTGAATATGTTTTAGAAACATGTTAGATTCATTAGTTTATGAAGAATATAACATTGAAGTATTGAATGAATACTAATATCTATAATTTCAAAGCTATAGTAAAAAATCAATTATTTTTATTTTATATTTTAGAAATAAAGTCTAACTCTACCCTTCATCACGACTTTAATATTCCTGCCGTCCAAGGACTTCAAGCTCTTCATAGTAAACTCCAATTTCATTCTAATCCACATGCCCAATCCCTGTCATCGGACCCTAATCCTTACAATCCTTCCCGGCGACTGAAACGGAGATGGCGAAGAGGTCACGAGTCCTCGGACATAATGACTAAACTTATTAGGAGTGAGGTCGATGGGCCCCTTCTCCCTTCACAGTGATGATCTTTTATTCATTTTATTGTTATTGTTAATTTTTTTATAATTATTTGTTTTTATTGTATATATCTCTCATAATATTAGAAGATGTTAACTATCAGACTGTAAAAAATAAACTTAGGTTTCCAGTTTCAAACCCTACCTCTCAGTCATGAAAATCATATCTTGGTAACACCACGTCCCCTCTCTTTAATTAATTGGGTTGTGTTAAGCCAAGTTGAAAGAGCAAGATTTAACTAGTACCAATATAAAATGATTTTAGCCCCCCTTTTTTGAAATTTATGAACGATAAAGAATAAAAAAACTAGAAAATCGTTCAAGGATCTAGTGCAAAAATTTCTTGAAGATAGTTAAAATTCAGATAAAAAAAACTTGAGGGATGAGGCAGTGAGATTTTTTTATTCTATTTCCTTGCATTTCATGTATAAAATTAACGTGGGTAAGAATTAAATATTTTTCACTTTTTTTTTAATTGTTTGAATTATAATTTTATAACAATTTAAACTGTAGTTTTAAATATTTATGTCATTAAGAGATTTGCTGTTGAAATCATTTAAGATGGGATCTTTACAAAGCGTTATAAGTTTTAAACGTAATTATCTTTTCATAAAAAAAAAAAAAAACCCTTATTACGGAGTCCATATTTACGAATTTAACTATGTTGGTTAAGGTCTTTCTTGACTCAACATTCCCTGCTAGCCTAGAGAAAATTTTAATTGTTATATTTTTAATACTTTATGTGTTTATAATTTAAATTTCGTTACTTACTCCTGTTCAATCCGCTTAAAATACACAACAATTTACTTACTTACTTATATGTTAAGGACAGAGTCAGGCCTTCAGTAGACCAGTTGTTAGCATATGTGTATTAACTGACAGCATACATAAATGATCGATTTATGATGTCACTAAAGGTTAATTTTTTTTATCTCTCACACATTGACTATTTGAACCTTAAAGAAAAGATTTACAACTGTAACTACGATGGTTGAGCGCATTCACCATTACATTTTCAAGTATAGATTTATATATTTTACGCTCATTGTTCTCTCCATATATTTATACATACATATACATATATTATGTATATGTATGCATGCATTTTGTTCGTCATTTATATTTATTTTCGTCTATTTTAAACAAAACATTGTAGTGAAATACATGCTATAGCTGGATTTCGTTTTTATATCTTTTATTGTCCCAATTTTTATTTAAAAATTTACCTCACCAGATATCACAGCTACACAATGCCGAGCAAACATAAAAAGAAAAATCTACAAAGCCATTGGAGTCTTTGAGAATGGTCTCGTTTTAGAGCCTTTTTTAATTTAGCCCTCATTAGGGCCAATAAAAAGCGTACTACAAAAGTACGTTTTGTTAAATATCGTATAATTGCATCACTCTGGAACGTATATCAATAGCATTATTGTGCTTGCCCTAAATTTTATAAATAAAATGAAATTTTAATAAATAAAGCTGTTTAAAATTACCGATAAGGCGTTTTTGTGTTTATGAAAATGGATGATAATCTTAAGTGAGTTCCACTCTAGCTTTTTTTTTTTTTTTTTTTTTTTTTTTATTGGCAAATCAACCACTAGGGTCATTATTGCCTTAATGCCGGTGAGAAATGGCTATTCCTTCACCGTAATGGAGGGAAGGGGACGGCAGAAGAGCAGAGGGAGAACCCAAAGAGGGGCAATCCCAAGAGCACCGGCACCGGCAGCGGCACCACTCTGATATCTCTCCTGTGGTCATTATTGCAGGCTTTTGTGCATGCTCTCGGAGGAAGGCCTGATTGTGGAGTGCGCATGTGCCTGCTCCATCCGCACTACACCAAGCCTTGGACCTATACCACTCTAGCTTACTTCAGATATTATTTAACAGAATTAAATTTGAAACATGATATAAATCGAGTTAAATGAATTGAAATAACATTTAAATTTTAGCTAACTTATTGCAGAAAATAATCAATTTATCTAATAATAATACATTTAAAAAAAACTAGACTAATCAGATTCATAATAAAGCTTGTGCTTAGTGAAAATGGTATCGAAAATTATCTAAGTAGATCATCAACTCGATATTATCATATCAAAATTATTCAAATGATTTCTTGATAACAAATTTGTTTTTTTAGTAGAGGTGTCTAAGGTAATCTAAGACACATTTCTCAAAACACAGAAATTATTGTATAAAAATCATAAAGACATTACTTATGGTGTTTACAGAAATGTTCCAACATCAAATATAGCTAAATAAACTATGAATAAGACGGCAATAAAACTTATTGAAAAATTCTAAACATCAAATAAATAGGGATTTAGAACAGAATGTCTATTCCACAATTGAGCTCCTAAAAAAAAAAAAATGCTTGTCTTGTTAGTTCCTAAAGAATACTATAAATCAAACCCAATAATTATTCATGAGAAATTTTAATTATTTACATCATTATCTCTGTCCTAATACAACATAATTTAGTGTCTAAAAAAGCATAATTCATCATTAGATAAATATCATTTGGCTGCAAATTTACCTACGACCTTATTAATTGATTGAAGTTTACTTAGTAAATAATTTTCAACAGATAAATTTCTTTATAATTTCAGAATTAGTTAAATGCTTTGCTGATTACAAGGTGTAAGAAGAACGGAAAGGTTGAGCTCATAAACCGGAAAATACCCCTCAAATAACTAATAAACGAGGAGGCACTTCACTGGGCCCATACGGTTTTTCTACCCCACCCCCTTCAGCCCTTATCGGATTTAATAAAACTTTAACACCCCAATATATTTAGAGGGATAAGCCACTAAAGGGGAGACTAACCTCAACGGATTTCATTAATACGGTCGAAAAAGCAGGAGCAATATATATATATATTCGGAAAAAACTAGAATTCCATCGGAAAACCTGTCGACCATGTCGCTCGTAATCATGTTACTAAGATTATTTAATTCCACATACCTTTCTAACCACGATTTTCATCAGAATTATTTAATGAACCTCTAAATAATTTAAAAGGTTATTTTCACTACCAATGAATATAGAACTATCATACCTTCTATTATCCTTCTTCATGGGTTTCTGCAAACCATCTTCTGTTAGCGAGCGCTTTCGGACATTGTCCATCTTCTTGGCCGAATACATGTGTTCCAACTGTCCAGTTGAATACAGAGTGATAGGTTTGATTCTCTCTTTTTCCTTAAATTAAATATTTAATTCATTTTTTAATGTGAGGCGAATGACTGTTTTCGTTGTTGAGGAAAATTAGTCATCCGGGATAATCTTAAATGTCATTTAAGAGTATAATAGCTTAAATATAAAAAATTTTATTGCAGCAGGGTTAATATTAAGTTTAAGTCAAAACATTTTTTTTTAATAATACAATAAGTATTTGACAGTTACACAAAAAATTATCTGTTCTATAATTTTTTTCTTAAAATATAATACCTAAGTGTTTGAATCCAATTTTCCTCGAAGATAATGTCATTTTTTTATTTTTTTAGAAAACTGGAGTATAAATATGGTATTAATAGGATTTTTTGATACATTGTTTACCTCATTTATAACAGTGTTTTTAATTACTAAAAAAAAGTCTGATGGTTATTATAAAATAAATAAATATGTCAATGATATCATGAAGATTTTCCATTCATAGAGACAATGTTTGTGAAAATTTTTCCAAAACAATTTACTTCGCATATACATTCCCTTGTGGCTACAATTATATACATAAAAACTCACTGAGCTTAATAATATTTTTGCACTCATAATCAGCTTATATGCAAAGAAGGAAAATGCTATTGAAATAATATTGCATAATATAAATTCAATAACTGAATGGGAATCGGTTGTTATCGTGTTATCTGCGTAAGAGCTTTATTACACCGATTCTTCTTCGAGTGGTGAATTACATCATGGATCTATTGCACAATTCATTATTATGTTGCTGTTATTTTTTTTTTTTTTTTTTTAGTTATCCTTTTTCCTGATGTTTTCTTCAATAGCCATAATTGCTCCATCGTGATCCTAAAAGAAAAGTCGGCCTTAATAATTGTTTAAAAGCTTTTTATTAACATAAAAACTCATGGTTAATGATCAATACTTGTAACAGCTATTGTGACATCCTGAGACACTTTTTAGTTTCTAAGATCACCACAAAGACCTCTTGGATAAATAAGTTCTTTTAAGATTCATTCTGTTTCAGCTGTAATGGAATTTATCCAACAATACATTGAGCCTTTCAATTGTAGTTTGAGTTATATATAATTTATAATTCATAAATAAACGATATTACCTTGATTGGTACTGATAGGATTGAATCTAACTTTGCTTTTGCTAGTTCATTTTACAGATAACTTTTTTTTGTTTTAGTTATGTTAATAACACCTAAAACCAAAAAAAAAAAAAAACATGTTTTGAAAAAGGAGAGTTTGTTGACCGTAGATATTATTCTTAGATGATTTTAGTTGGGGTTCGGTTAAGGTAGATCCAAAAAACACAAATTAACAAAAATGTATTTTTTAATAAAGGATTATCTGTCAACGTTTCGGCTTACATTGCAAGCCATCTTCAGGGCTATCATGAAGATGAGAGAGGACGTCCTGTCTCTAAGTTCACATTTCCATGACTCAATTTTCAGTCATAGAAATGTGAACTTAGGGACAGGACGTTATCTCTCCTCTTCATGATAGACAGATTTGCCCTGAAGATGGCTTACAATGTAAGCCGAAACGTTGGCAGATAATCCTTTATTAAAAAATTCATTTTTTAAATTTGTGTTTTTTGGATTTACCTTGACCGAACCCCAACTAAAACCATCTAAGAAAAAAAACATGTTTTGCTGCAACAGCGTAAAATTATACTAAACATTGACCAATTCGTATAAGAAAAGCTAAAAATATAGTCTGTTCAAAATTTTCAATAAAGGGCCCTAGTGTTAGTTATGGTTATCGTGAGTGAATCACTTACTGAATGTTCTGGGTTCAAATCCAGGTCGCCTCAGCTCTCCTTCTTTTGATTTTTTCGCAAAACGCCGACACTGCTATCTTGGTTATTAATAGCGATGGCTGCCCCCCCCCCCCCACCCTTCCTTTTTGTGTAAGTCGTCAGTCTATAGGTGACAACTAATTTAGTNTACTTTTTTTTTTTTTATATAGGGTATAAATGGTTTTAGACAGATTGTGAAGCTGACTCGAGCCGGGTCGATGAAGAAAAGTTATTCTAGCAAGTCGACAGAAAATCCATTAACGATCATCAAACCTATGATTCATGACTTTTAATAGAATTCAGGAATAAAAATTTAATAGACGATTCTGAAACATAAGGAATAATCGCAATATTCATACACACATGCAATCATGTGTTTTTTGGTACAATTGCAATTCTTTATTATATTTTTTTTTATGACAATAATTAATTCTGAATCTATTAAACGTATGGTAAGAATTAAATACGAATTTCAGTTATGGTATTTAATCTCACGTTAATTTTATTCCAGAGATGCAAGGGAATAGAATAAAAAAATCTTACTATCTCAGCCGGGCCTCGAGCCCGTGTCTCATGCTATCCGGGTAGTTATGCTAACCATTAGACCACTGAGGCTAGCTAGATAATTCCTTCTGTTACTCCGAGTCCCGGGTTCGAGAAGAAGACCTGGGTTCGAGTCCCGGCTGCTGGCAGTAAGATTTTATTATTCTATTCCCTTGCATTTCATGTATAAAATTAACGTGGGTAAGAAATAAATATTTTTCACTATTTTTTGATTTGTTTAAATTATAATTTTATTATAATTTAAACTATTGTTTTAAATATTTCTGTCATTAAGAGATTTCCCGTTGAAATCATTTAAGATAGTATCTTTTTTTATTTTTTTTAGTTTTAGTAGAAACTTTACAGTGCATTATAAGTTTTAAACGTAATTTTCTTTTCATTTAAAAAAACAAACAAAAAAAAAACAGTTATTATATAGTACTATATTATAATTTAACTACGTGGTTAAGCTCTTCCTTGACTCTACTTTCCCTGCTAGTCAAGAGAAAATTTAATTACTTATATTTTTAATACTTTTTGTGTTTTATAATTTAAATTTTGTTATTTACTCCTGTTCAATCCGCTTAAACTACGCAACAATTTACTTATTTTTTTAGGAGTATGCTAACAACTGGTCTACTGGAAAGAGTAAGGCCTCCAATAGACCAGTTGTTAGCATACTCCTAGGGAAAGCGAGAGGTCGCGGGTCAAATCCAGAGGTCTGTAGGATCAACTTCCTGAGCTGGGAGGGTAAGACTTCCCTTGCCGCAGATGTTGAGGGATATGTCCTGTGTAACATAACCGTTTCTGTTCACTTCGTATTTTTTTCCTTTGGCCGATTTGTGTCAATCCTCATGGCTTGATCAAAAGTCTTTAAGCCAGAATGCCATCTGAAGAGGTCAATTCCTTATGAAGGCAATTTTTGTGTCAAATCGCAAGTAGAACAAAGATTCAAAACATGCCGATTGGTGCTTACAATATTTTTATTACACAAGGTGTATCAAATTGCTTAGTGAATTTTTTTTTTACTTTACAGCCTAGAAGAAAAATTTTTATACGAAAATTGATTACCCTGCTTTGCTTAAAAGCACCCCTATATCTTGTAATCACCGAATTATGCTATTTTTTGTTACTTTTATTTACACATTTTTTACAAGTCTTCTTCTCAACCCTAATGGGTTAATGTCATGTGGTTAATTCCACACGAATAATATTTTTTAAGCATAGATTTTTAAACATTCACTTATTCATACCTACCTTCTAGTTTATTATAAAAACTATTACAAATTTAAAGGTACAGAATTGATATATTTTTTTCGAAATTCGTGGTTAGTAATAAGCTTATAAGTGTAAATTAAGTCCATTTAATTTTCTCAAGATTACAAAAATATTTATTACTTACATTCATTGAATAAAACTTAATTTCGCTAAACTATTCAGTTAAACAAATTTTCTAAATAATAACAGTAAGTAAAACATAATATAATTTTTAAAATTAATATTTTAAGCAGAAAAAAAAATGTCCAGATGAATGCTGAACTGGAATAGAATTAAGCCCTCATCTTTGTGGTACTGACATTTAAATGAAGTACCTTGGGGGGTTGTGAGTTCTACTTCCGAGACGTGTCTACAACACATTTCACAGGAAACGAATGGAATCATCGCTCAGTTCCTCTTGGTAATTAGCAAATCCTTATTAGGTTTGCTGGTTCCGGCTCGGCTCAAACTGGAATTCCTGCACTCCTGGAAATGTCTGCGACTCGTTTGAGATACCCCTGTTCCAGGTACTTTGAGTGGCTGTCTTAACATCTCCAAGCAAGCGGGTAGACTCTGCAAAAGGAGGAAACAGACTAATTTCCCCGCTGTGCTGAATCTATCAGCTGAGAGCTACTGGAACTGCTAAAGTCTGGGAGCTTGGCAGAGACTTGATTATATCTGTGCAGAAGTCCCATACTCTAACATCCTTATCGCCAGTCATAAACTAACCCATAACAAGTATAAATATACCTCTAAATACTAATTAAAATAAGCTTGAAATGTTTTAATACATGTAGAACCATTAACCCTGGTGGACAATAAATATTAAAGTTGTGGGGGGAGTGATTATAGGGACAGGATTCTAATTTAATTCGTGTGAGAAATACCTCAGTTTACTGTAGATATTTATTTAAATTTGGGGACACTGGGCTAACCGAAAGGATTCTTTATCACTATATGGGACTGTCTGACCAAGTCTTATCCATAGCAAGCATCTGATAATTAATAAAACACTCTCTACTATCATGTTTTATTGAAATAGGGTGGTAACCTGTAGATGGCCTCTCCATCTCACGGCCCTTAGCAGCAAGAGGCAATTAGAAATGAAAAATTTTCTGTCACCTTACTTAATTTATATGAAGACCTGAATATTATTATATTCACATCTTTATTTAACAAGAACAAATGTTTTCTACTACTTTTATATGTAATGTAATCTACAAGGATAAATTATACCTCAATTCTGTATCAATTAAGGGCAAATGAAATGTTAAAAAAATATATTGGTATAAAATTCTTTAACTATTATATATTTTTTGATCAAGTCAATATGTTTGTTAATATTCCATTAATCTACGTCTTTTATTTTCAAGAAAATTCATAAATATTATTCATAAATAAATTAAATATTTATATATTTTGACCCAGAAGCTCCTTAACTTTTCTGTGGATATTGACTAAATAGCTAAATGAAAAGAGTAAAAATCTTGTTGGTCTTTGTGAGGTCTGTTTGTCTTAATAAAGTACCACATAAAAATTTTGATTTGAAATACAAAAAATTCAAGAATTTTAATTAAGAAACAAGGTGATTTACTGAATCATCTTTGTTTTTGCCTTCCAAGCAAGCAGGAGAGGTATATAGGGTAATATCGTGGTCTGCCTTTGAAAAAGCCGAAGGTTATTGATAGAAAATTTGATTTTTTTCTCTTTTATAATTATTATTCTAAATTCTATTTCAAATAAATTAGAATGAAATTTGCAATTAATTAATTTATTCTCTTTCCCATCCTTAGATGGAAAACAAATACGATGAGAAATTAGAAAAACAAAGCTTAAGCAATTAATTCAATTAAATATTTTATAAGTAGGAATAATTTGGGGTAAGAAAGTACTTATCACCATTCTGGTGGACTACATTTTACTCTATCTTAAATCGTGAAAACTCAAATAACTTTTGGACTCGCCATGTAAAGTTTGAAAAGATGTATTCCCAATTCAATAAAAAGTAAATTATAAAATATAAAGTACATGAAACTGTGATTTATTTCTAAACTTGAGTGTTAGCTTTCTACTAGCCTCCCATTATCGACTATATGTCTTATTAGTTATTTAAGGGTGATCATATAAAAAATTTAGGTGCTTTTAAAATATTACAAATGTTGGGTTTCTTTTCTTGGTAGTCTCCATTTAAACATCCGATCACAGGTCTATTTCTGTCCACCGTAAGAGAATCGATTCGAAGAGTCACTTCACTTTGTACCCAAGGCCAATAAACTAAAACCTAAGTACAATATGTGTTTTTTTTTGTTTTTTTCATATTACCTTAGCAATTTATTTTTTTTAAACACTTACTTTATGAATTACATCCTCCACAGGGTGCATCATGCAATGTGCTCTCAATAGATATAATAAACATGTAAAAATAAAATAATAAATATACGATATACATTAATATAAAAAATGTACGACAAATTTAAAAAAAAATATATTTGAAGTTTTACAATTATTTATTTAAATCAAAATGATAATTGTGGTAATGTAATCTCACATTTATTGTTAACTTAAATCATACTGGGAGCTAGAAAACCCTGGCTGGGGGTTTTATAGATCCCTGTACAATTCAAATTAAATATTTATATATATTGTGACCCAGGAGATTCTCAGCTTTTCTGTGGTTATTGACTAAATGATTAAATGAAAATAGTAAAAATCTTGTTGGTCTTTGTGAGGTCTGTTTTTCATAATATAGTACCACATAATATTTTATTTTGAAATAAAAAAATCAAGAAGTTTAATCAAGAAACAGGGTGAATTACTGAATAAACATCATTGTTTTTGCCTTCCAAGCAAACAGTAAATGTACAGGTAGTTGTCCAATTCTAAACATTGTTGGCTCACAAAAAACGTCTATTTCTCGATAAATCCTAGCCTAAGAAAAGAATTGAACCTACAGCGTATCGTGCTGTCCCAAAAATTCTGTCTTTGATTTGTACACTAGAATCATTGATCAATGAGTTTATAAGGCACTATAGACTTGTACGAGGAACACTTTTACACTTTCTGACTTGAACTGAGGTTAAAATAATTTAAAAAAGAAAACAATACTTTTCTTAAATATAAGTATTATAGATTAGTTATTACTACAAATTGAAACTAAAAGTTTTTTTTTTGTTGTTGTTTGACAGAAAACAACAGCTTCAAAATACTAAATAAATTTAAGTATTAAAAAAAAAATGATTTTCCACAAAGAGCTATTTATATAATATATTATGATTGTAAACAGTCTCTAACTTGAAAACCAAAAGACCGTTTTATTAACTCCTTTCCAAATATAAAAAAAGACAAGAGCACTATAGAACTAATTATTAAACTTTTTTTTTTGTTGGGGTTTGGTCAAGGTAGATCCACAAAATACAAATGTTTAAAAATTTCGTAACACAATTTTGACTTACATTATAAGCCATCTTCAGAGATATCATAAAGACGATAGGGTACGTCCTGTCCCCCTAGGTTCACATTTTCATGAAAAATGTGACACCTCTTGAGTCTTGAAAATGTGATCCTTGGAGCAGGACGTCCCTTCTCGTCTTCATGATTGCCCTGAAGAAGAGAATGCAAGCCTAAAAAGTAGACATATAATTTTAAAAGAAAAATCTTTTTTTTAAATTTGTATTTTTTGGATCTACCTTGATCGAACCCCAACAAAAAAAAACCTCTTATATTAATTTCTACGGTTGAAAAACTCTCTATTTGAACTATGTAAATTGAGTTAATCATTAATTACCGTTAAAAACTTTAAATTAATAACTAAAGGTATCATATAAATAGCGTAAGGGGTGCATTAAAGTATGCTTTAAAGCATAAATTGACTATGCTTAATAATTTTTTTTTACTTTCTGATTTAAGTGAAACCTTTCTAGGACAGACCAACTTTAAAAAAAAAATACCCAAATTTTAAATTAAAGAAAAAATGACAATGAATATATTACTCTGAATAATAATGTAAAAAGAAAGTAAGAAAATTCATGATATTCCAGTAGTGAATGTTTTCCTTCCGCGTTCAAAGGGCAATTACTTTTATATTCTCACCCTTCTGATAAAGATGAAACGAGCTTCAAAGAATTCTAAAAATATATAAAATTGAGTAAAGAAAAGGGGGTAGAGAGAGAGAGAGGGAGAGAGTTCCCTGACCCCTTGGATAAAAAGGAGTTTATCTGTTGCCTTCGAGATAGGGTGGTGGTCCTGTTGCACGCTGAGTGGTGTTTCCTCGGCACGCGAGTCCTGACTCATCGCTACAAGTCTGCGCACGAGTGAGCCGTACGTCTGGGAGTCGGCGCTAAGAGAGGGGCCACCAGACCCCCAGGATAAAATAAATAAAAATAAAATACTCTAAAATTGTTGGATGATTATTTTATTATTGCCGACGTTTCGATTTATTTTTCAAGTCGCCATCAGAGTGGTTGTGATTTCAGGAGTGATCTCCGCTGGAGGTTCATGGTTACATCTCAGAATAAAGAGCTAAACTAAACTTGCTAAGCAGTTTAGTCTCGTTGGTCTCTCCATACATCACTATCGCTCTGAAGATGACTTACAAGTAAAGTCGAAACTTTAGCAATAATAAAACGATTTTCCATCAATTTTGGACTATTTTGTGTTTCTGATCCTAGGAGAAACCCCGACTAATTATTCCACCACTTCTCCCTCCAACAACTTCATATTTACAATCTTTAATATAGTTCTTTGATATGGTTTCCTTATAATGAAAAACGTTACTAAACTCTATTCTAAAGGAAATACATAAAAATATCTGTTAACACTAATAATGAGGATATTAACCCTTTTCAATGACTTTTCTTAACCTCTCCACCCCCCGCCCCCCCCCGCACATTCATTCCCTCTTGTGTGATATACATATATCTCTTCGAGCTCTTACTACTTTTTTTAAGGTCCTGTATAATGTTAAATACTGTTGCCTCTTTTTCTTGATGTTCATTTTTAATTATTTAAAAATATATTGATTTAAGTCAGCCTAGATTCATTTCGGGATTTAGTATTTTCCGAAGGGGTGGAGGGCTGTTTTGTAGGGAAAATGTAGTATTTAGATAGGGGAATTGGTAGGGAGCCTGGAAAGTGACAAGAAGATCTATTGTCGCAGCGATGACTGATCGTATGTCGATTAATCTACATCATTTTCGGGTCGGTGAGTCCGTCCTCAACATATGCCTCACATGACGCTCATCCCCTAAGCCCCACCTCTTGCATTATTTTGGAATCTTTTGCACCCCATTATTTCTTAAATTTTTTCAAGAGCTAGCAAAAGAGATTTCGACAATTATTGTGGTTTTTTTTTCTTCATTTTTTAGTTTTTGAATATAGTTTAAAGGTATTCACTATTGTTGTTTAAAAAAATACATTTTTTTTCTAGTGTAGTTTTCTCATAACAATGGGAAGCGCCAAAACCTTCATATTTACTCTGGATAAATTACTGTTGAGTAACTCAACTATATTAAATAAATAATCACACATACATGTGATGTATATCACACATATAGATAATATAAGAATTTTATGTATGTATACAATTACTGAAATACACCAATATTGTATTGTGCTCTCAAATTTTATAAACTTTTTGTCATTCTTAAGGGGTTGAACATGAGTAAGCAATAACTCAAAGGGTGCGCCAACTGGTCTAGTATCCGAACCTAGAAAATGGTTGAATCCTCGTAATTTTGCAAAATGCTTAATATTGCTTACAATTATTCGTTTTTAATCGTACTCTTCATGTATAATTCATTCTTTATTGTCAATGATATTGCCTTATAAATCCATTTCTTTAAAATATTTTTAGTAATTTAGAAAACTATAACAGAACTTGTATAATATAAATCACTCTAATCAATCCTTGAGAGGCAAGGAAATGTTGTCTATAAAAAGAAGGACTTCTTTATTTTTACAAAATATATGCATTAGTACATTTTGCATATTATTGATCGAATTAGTAAATATAATGCACTACATTTCAAATTATTATTAAATTCAATTAAAATAATAATTTAAAGCAATTGCTAAAAATATGTATATCCTAAGAATCCAATGAGACAATAAAAATAAGTCCAATGAAAATAAGTCTAGCTTTATAAAATAATCTAATTTAACCATATAATCATAATGTAAATGTATCATTTTTATATTATAAAATAATTTAACCTGTCGCTTGTTGATTAGTCGAATTTAGTTGAATTAGTTTGCACTTAAAAATAAAAATATTATTAACACTGCCGCTATAATAATTTTTATTACATTTCATAGAATATTGTGAGTAACTAAAGAAAGAAGTGGGTATATTCCTTTTTAAAAATACTAGAGTTATAAAGAATGAGAATTATAAAAGATGTTTCATGATATTTTTTCTTTTGCTGAAGTCGTATATAAGGAGTCGTGCTCCTTTTGTTCGTTTATTATTTTTTAATTCCGTTATATTAATTGAAGAAACATAATATGAAATATGTTCACGTAGGCTTCGTCGGTCGTCAGATGTTTTTACCATTTCATCTTCCGGGTTGGACCGAGTCAAATAGTTCTTATTTGCCGAGCTTTCGCACATCATGTGATGGCTTCTTCAGGGCTGAAAAGAGAATGTGAGTTGTAAAGAGAGATTTTTAAAAATCCAGATGGTATATATTTACCATGTTTTATACACCAGGTGGTGTATAATCCCGGCGCGGTCTTGTCCTTGGGCGAAGTCTGTATCAAACACAGTATCAACCAATGGGAAGGCAGACTTCGCCGAAGGACAAGACCGCGCCGGGATTATACACCACTTGGTGTATAAAACATGGTAATTATATACCATCTGGATTTTTAAAAATCTCTCTTTACAACTCTCATTGTCTTTTCAGCCCTGAAAAAGCCATCACATGATGTGCGAAAGCTCGGCAAATAAGAACTATTTGACTCGGTCCAACCCGGAAGATGAAATGGTAAATACATAATATGAAATAATATTTTAAATGAGTTATTAAAATTGATTGCAAAGAAAGAAATGGCAATATTTATTTTGGTGAATATGAATTATCAACATTTTGAAATTTTCACCGTGTTAAAAGTTCATTTATTCGATCTATTGAGTCAAAATAATCAAATCTAGTTTGGAAATGGAACAAGATGTTTGAGGGAAAAAATAACATTGGCTTAGAACACTCAAAATAGGTTGACCCTTATTTTGAAAGGATAAAACAAGGGATTGGATAAAAATAACCCGATGCGACTAAATTGGTATTACACCGAAAGGATTATAACCTTTTCTGAAAATAAAATCCATTCAGAATAGCCGAAGATAAAGGAGGTTAGTAGGGGAGGAACTCCAAATATATAATCGGGTTAAGGGGGTAGTCCACTTCCCTCAGAGTTATGTAACCAATAAATGGCCGTTTTATATCTAAGCAATGAGGATAAAATATAAGTATAAATTATAAGTATATTAAAGCAAGAGTTAAATGTATTAGCTCTTTGCGCTATGATGGCATTTACTTATTTCCAGGACTGAATATTACTTTAAACAGCAAATATATACTGAAACAACTCCCAATTTTACTTTATGTGATCGAAGTATGTTAATACCCAAAAAAAATGAGCTCATCAAAAATTACTAGTGTTATTTACTTTGTTTAGTGTGTTCTAAACCCTGTATGGCAACTCTGTTGCTTTTTGAAATTTATATATTATACAAATCTTACCGTATTTTAAATTCTTCTTTTTTAAATGTTGATAACCGGCAGATTACATATTTTTGTACAAACTGAATAATAGTAGTAGAATGAAACAATTGCACTTAACCTACATAAACTATTATGCGTATTGCAGATATGGGACAAGCTAAGGGGCTTTGGTCTGCAACTCCGCAACACGTAAATGCCATGAAGAATGGGTAGACTTAAAACCGCCGTCTTCACTATCTTCAGTGAATGGTAGCTTTATCACTCACTTGGTCCCTAGATTTTTTGAGATCCATCGTTTTCGTAAAATCCGCTAAGTGCTGAGAGTATCCCTCAGTAGGTATACTTCCAGTTCGGTTAATCACACATGTATGAATGACCTGGCCTTGGTCACTATCTTTTTCATTAACTGAGTACCATTTGTGTCTGACAGAAACCCAGCAATCCTGAATTTCATAAAAATTTTTTTTTTCCTTAACAGATGCTCATTTACATTTCAATGTTGCTATTATTTCTATTATATCGTTTTAAATGAAGAGACTTTCTTGATTATTAAAATCCAAAAAAAAAGAGGTCACAGATCATTAATATTGTTCGATTGATTTCAATGAGAAAAATCACCCCAGAAAATTAAGGGGTACAAGATGCAGACAGACAAGAAATGATTGGAAATACCATCAACAGAAGTGAAGCAACTTTTTCTTGTATCGAAAAACGGAGGCACACAATGCATCACCTAACGTAAATTATGCAGTAATAATTTGTGCCATGAACTTTATGCCGTCAATAGGTGAGAAGGATAAATGACGTTTCAAATCTTTCATTTATTTTTATTTACTTAAATTCTCTAAATTATTTATTTTCAATAGACTTATATTGTAGTTCTCACCAATTAATTCAAACTAAAAGACCTTAAGGCAAATTTATTTTTTCTGAAGATTTAAATTGATTAATTATTTTTTTTTTCTTTCCAGTAAATTGATACATACGCACGTATATACGTGTGAATATGAATTTGGACAGCAAATTGTTTTTCTGTTTATTCTGAAAAAATTTTAAAGTAGATGACACATTTCTATCCTTTACAGGTCTAGAAAATTGAAATTGTGAAAGATTTTTAAATTTTCATTGTATTTTATTGTTCCTAGTTACTCAAATAATGCCATTCTTTTCTCATTTTATTCTAAAACCTGTTATTCTTTTCTTTTGAGTTGCTTATGTATTAGAGATCTCACTAAAGGCTGAAAAGCTCCGTGCAAAATTGTTGGTAAAGACAAAAAAAAAATGACAATTTGACTATATTTAAAAAAAAAAAGATTTATCATGATTCTTTTTTCCATTTGCCTCCTATTAAATTTGTAATATATAAAAAAATTTTAATCTGTGAGTGTCAGCTCAGCTTTTGATAGATTTCTTCAAAGACAATAATATGTAAATATTTCATTGCTCAAAATAATTTTTTATTAATATTTTTAGAATTTTTTATTTCATTTATTCAGTTCTAAAAAGAAAAACAAACTCATTTGAAGCTGTATTTGAGGAAAAGCAGTGGGCTAGCTTTGTAGGACACCAGAGGTTATATTTATTTCAACTTACTTTTGCGGGATAAGAATATACTTTTTTTTTTTTTTTACAAAATAAAGTACATACACTGCTAACAAGAGAAGCACTGGTGCATTACACGAATGCTCAATTTAGCGGCAAACTTTGTTAGACGGCTCATTGCACCATTTGGAAATTGCAGTTTTGTTACCTTGAGAAAATCGAATCTAAATTAACCAGTAATTGCAATCATTTTATTATANATATGTACATATTTATAAAGTACAAATAGAAAATGAAACACTCGCGGCTGCGAAATATAGTAATCAAAAACAGGTGAGATAGAGAGTGCAGTGAACACAAAAAATGAAAAAAAAATAGCAAATAGTAAAATTTTCGGAGATTTCTCGTCTCCAGGGAAGTGAGTCTCTATTCACTCCTCACTGACAAAGAGCGAGAGATCCACGATAATTTTACTATTAGCTTCTTTTTTTTTTCATTTTTATGTTCACTGCACTCTCTATCTCACCTGTTTTGTGTTTAATACACTCTCTATCCCCCCTGTTCTTGATCATATATATGGCAGCCGTGACTGTTTCATTTTATAAATATATACATATATATATATATATATATATATATGTTTATAAGACTTAATGAATAAATGAAATAATTAATAAAATTTGTATTAATATTAAGTGATGCAAAAAATTGAATAAAAATAAGTAAAAATACTTTCTAAAAAAAACTATTATAAGTTGATTTTTTCTTAAAATATAATACCTAAGTGTTTGAATCCAATTTTCCTCGAAGATAATGTCATTTTTTTATTTTTTTAGAAAACTGGAGTATAAATATGGTATTAATAGGATTTTTTGATACATTGTTTACCTCATTTATAACAGTGTTTTTAATTACTAAAAAAAAGTCTGATGGTTATTATAAAATAAATAAATATGTCAATGATATCATGAAGATTTTCCATTCATAGAGACAATGTTTGTGAAAATTTTTCCAAAACAATTTACTTCGCATATACATTCCCTTGTGGCTACAATTATATACATAAAAACTCACTGAGCTTAATAATATTTTTGCACTCATAATCAGCTTATATGCAAAGAAGGAAAATGCTATTGAAATAATATTGCATAATATAAATTCAATAACTGAATGGGAATCGGTTGTTATCGTGTTATCTGCGTAAGAGCTTTATTACACCGATTCTTCTTCGAGTGGTGAATTACATCATGGATCTATTGCACAATTCATTATTATGTTGCTGTTATTTTTTTTTTTTTTTTTTTAGTTATCCTTTTTCCTGATGTTTTCTTCAATAGCCATAATTGCTCCATCGTGATCCTAAAAGAAAAGTCGGCCTTAATAATTGTTTAAAAGCTTTTTATTAACATAAAAACTCATGGTTAATGATCAATACTTGTAACAGCTATTGTGACATCCTGAGACACTTTTTAGTTTCTAAGATCACCACAAAGACCTCTTGGATAAATAAGTTCTTTTAAGATTCATTCTGTTTCAGCTGTAATGGAATTTATCCAACAATACATTGAGCCTTTCAATTGTAGTTTGAGTTATATATAATTTATAATTCATAAATAAACGATATTACCTTGATTGGTACTGATAGGATTGAATCTAACTTTGCTTTTGCTAGTTCATTTTACAGATAACTTTTTTTTGTTTTAGTTATGTTAATAACACCTAAAACCAAAAAAAAAAAAAAAACATGTTTTGAAAAAGGAGAGTTTGTTGACCGTAGATATTATTCTTAGATGATTTTAGTTGGGGTTCGGTTAAGGTAGATCCAAAAAACACAAATTAACAAAAATGTATTTTTTAATAAAGGATTATCTGTCAACGTTTCGGCTTACATTGCAAGCCATCTTCAGGGCTATCATGAAGATGAGAGAGGACGTCCTGTCTCTAAGTTCACATTTCCATGACTCAATTTTCAGTCATAGAAATGTGAACTTAGGGACAGGACGTTATCTCTCCTCTTCATGATAGACAGATTTGCCCTGAAGATGGCTTACAATGTAAGCCGAAACGTTGGCAGATAATCCTTTATTAAAAAATTCATTTTTTAAATTTGTGTTTTTTGGATTTACCTTGACCGAACCCCAACTAAAACCATCTAAGAAAAAAAACATGTTTTGCTGCAACAGCGTAAAATTATACTAAACATTGACCAATTCGTATAAGAAAAGCTAAAAATATAGTCTGTTCAAAATTTTCAATAAAGGGCCCTAGTGTTAGTTATGGTTATCGTGAGTGAATCACTTACTGAATGTTCTGGGTTCAAATCCAGGTCGCCTCAGCTCTCCTTCTTTTGATTTTTTCGCAAAACGCCGACACTGCTATCTTGGTTATTAATAGCGATGGCTGCCCCCCCCCCCCCACCCTTCCTTTTTGTGTAAGTCGTCAGTCTATAGGTGACAACTAATTTAGTGAAGTTTTGACAGAGGTTGGATCAGACAATGTGTATCAATATAAGTGAAGGTATGTTGATAACTGTGATTTGGATAGACTCTCATATGTACCATGGTGGCTGAAGATCTTTCGGGGTCCATAGAGTAAACAGCATGTACATTAGCTTATCCTACTGATTTGGAGAAAATTTATTCTAAAATCAAGTGGTAGTATTTATTCGAGCTGATGAATTTTCTGTACGGAAATCATCTAAAATTGATTAGTCCCCGAAAGGGAAAATCCAACGATAAGCATGTTTAAAGTTGTTGGGAAACTCTTCTTCCCCTTTCTTGAAGAAAGCGAGTCAGCGTCGGTTTTACGTGGTGTTGACATTAGCTTAGCTCGGAAACGGAACGTGCTTGCGGCTAGCGCTCGGGGCTTAGCCGACTAACAGCCGACCCACCTTTACGGCATCGAGTGGACTGCCGTTGTGGGATTGCTTCTATAGGCCAGAGGTCGCCACCACTCCGCAGAGATCAAGCGTGATCTCTCGTCGCTTCAGACTTAGGAATCATTACCTTTCAGAGGATGAGATCGTGACGAGTTAAAGGCCAATGTGTTACGCCAGTCGTAAAAGAGCTGCGATGTCTAAGCCGATTTTTCTCGCAAGAATTAGTGCAAAAGAAAGAAGTCCATACTCTAAGTAACATATTTAACTACTTGCATTTATATTAGCCGTAGATGAAAAGAAATTTCACATTTTATTTCACACTTTTAAATAGCAAGGTTAATGAAGTAAAATCGGAACCTCGAAGGCTGGCTCTAGACTGGTTGGGAAGGATGAGAAGCGCACAACATTCTTAGCTGCATTACAGAATTTCTTCTTCATCAATGGGTAACGATTATTCATGGAAATTTTATAGAAGAAAAAAATTTGAAAATAATGTAGAACACTCAAATCATGATGATAATTGTGGTAATGTAATCCCATTCTCAATTTCATTGTTAATTTGAATAGTACAGGGAGCTAGAAAATAAAAATCTCGTTACCTCAGCTGGGGAGATAGAGGTAGAGAGTTTTTTTTTTCTTGCTCCCTGTACGATTCAATTAAATAAAGTAGAATACATTTCTCTTGAGTAGAACACATTTCTTCTAGCTATTGAAAATTGTAAAATTTGGTCATCCTCTAGTCCCCCCACCTCTCCCTTTTGACCAAGAATTAATTTTATTCAAAAACCTAATTACCAAAGTAGGTTTCTACCTATACTCAGCAATTAACATCCCGAAATATTTTTCAGTATGTGAATTCATCTTTAATTCTTTTATAAATTAAAAGATGTTTTAGATATTTATATTTTACGTACAATTTATCTTTATAAATCTTATATTATGGGTAACATTTAAGAGTAAAAAAAAACTAATAAATAATAAATATTTTATTACTCATAAAAATTCTGAATTTTCGAATCATATCATAATTCACTTAACGAGTATTAATTGCTGAGTAAAATCCCGGAAAAGAGATGTATGCTTCTGATATGCTTAATGAAAATTTATAAGTACACTCGTAGTTATAACCTAATAAGCAGTATTGAAAAAGTTCCTTAAACCTTAAGGGTATAAACACCTTACTTAACAAGCGGTTTCTATACTAATGTTATAAAAAAATATCTTTAGACATATAAGATTGATATACTCTCTATTGACTTAAATAAAACGGAAGATATCAAAGTTATAAATTTTAGACTTATTCAACGCCCATGCTCTTCAATTTTAGCCAAAAACGAGTTATATAAAATATTTCCTTTGGTAGTTCTATATACCAAATTTAGTTTCCATATTTGTAAAATAAAAATGTCTACCCAACACTTTATAACAAATATAATTCTTAAAAATCTATCTTAATATGCCTTCTTCATCAAATTTTTGTCAAACAATATAATTGTTAGAAAATTATACATACATTTATGTATATATGTGTGTGTGTGTGTGTGTGTGTGTGTGTGAAATATTGTGTACTATTTAATTTTTTCACCTCTAAAATAACAAATATACTGACAAACAATTTTTTTGGTGTTTGAAATTTGGCATGTCTTTTTTAAATGTAAAATGAAAGGCTGATTCTTTTTTGTGCTAAATTGGACAAATAGGACTGAAGGTATACCTGAAATGTCAAGTGCTAGTACAAAGAATACTTTCAAAGTGCAGCGGACATAATATTTTGTTAATGAGTAATTAGGCTAATCCCTGTTCTGCTAGCTGGGAAAAAAGATATTCCATTTGTTCGGAGGATTGCAGACGTGGAAATTTCACACTGCACAACCGGGGAATTTGTTGAGTTTCTCGCTCCTGTGTGAGAGATCTTTCGGAGATGCAATAGTATAGGAAGAGAATGATCCTTTCGTGAAGGATCTCGAACGACAAGAGTGACATGCCCCAACTTCCAGAGGGAGTGAAGGGACACGAGCAGTAGTACGGGGTGTGTTTGAGCTGGCGGTAACGGCCATTAGGCCAGCGTATCCGTTACCAGAGCGCCACCATTATATTGTAATATGCCAGACAAAGGGATGAAGCCACCCTGGCTACACACCAGAGGGAATCACACCCCCAGCGCTCTAAGCTTCCCGGCTCTCTGGAACCACCCCTCATTTGCATAATACTAAGTAAAATAAGCCCCAGACCGCCAGCCTTCGATAGCGAGAGAGTGAGACGGAGGACTTACAATACCCTGGACGAAATAAAGTGGAATAATGAACATGGCGGGTGAATCGGTACAACAATGAAGTAATATACATTTCGGCTATGCCATGAAAATGTTTCTCTGTATACTGAATTTATGAATACAATAACTAAATGTTGATATGTATCAGTCCTTTCAGTGTAAGAAAAAATTTTCATTTTTCACATTCCAAAATCACGTTTCATGAAATATAACGTAAAATTCTACCCTTAAATACCTACAAATATTAGTTTATTCTACGTTGACCTAGACAAAACTGAAATTATAATTAACGTATAAACAATAAAATAGAAATACTTCATTTTTGGCCTAACTGAACGAAGTTCTATGATTTTTTATTCTATTTCCTTGCATTTATTTATTAAAGAAGTTCTATGATTTTAAGCATATAAAGGTAACTTTATTTATTAAAAAAAAATATTTTAAATGACTTTAACAACAAAACATTGTTAGTAAATTCTTGCACGGCTTTAAAAATTGTCCTTTTACCCATACATCGGGGTCTACTTTTCGATTAATTTAAAGTCCTAAAAGACAAGTGTGTTATGTTTTTATTAATGGGAATTTATAAGAAATTAAAATATTAGCATCATTTTACTCAATTTAGGTGTGGCACTTAATGATCGCAATGGCAATATCGCTTGCAAAGTAATTGTAATATTATTTAGTAAATTAATGGCTCTGATGATAAAATCATTGATCTCGAAAGACAACAGAAGTGAAAAATAAGGGAATTTGTTGAATACTTGAATTTACAATAGTAGAAAAATTAAGTTTCAAAAATATTTAGATCCGTCAATTAAAATTTTCTTTGTGTACTTTCTCTATTTACATACATAACAATTCAGTGGGTTGGCAGCAAATGAACAAGGGGAGTTGAAAATTATGAGGTAAGCAATACCTTATAAAAGAAAGCGTTGTATATTTAATTGCAATAAATAGTTATGAATTTTTTAGAGTTTTAGATAATGCTCTTATACATATTTAACTAGCTTGCAACTAATTTTTTTTTGTTTAAATTATTATTATTAATCCATTTTACATTTACGAATACCTGCTTTATCCTTGGAAGATTTTCGGGCTTACTATGTAGTCTCTTTTCTTTTAACACGAGTGATATATATAAGGTATGATATTGACTGAAGGAACATGGGTGCGAGGGAAAACTTGATTGAAATAAAAATGCCAGTATCTCTATCTATATTATAAATGGGCAGCCTTCATTTTGACTAAAGAGGTACCCGATAGATTTAGCTCAATATATGATTCATATCGTCATAACTATATTATGGAGATTTTCTATTTCTACCTAAATACAATATTCTAATACTTTTCACTTGACATTTCCCTCAAATTTGGATTTTTAGAGTTAGAATCTATAGTTGAAAAAAACAACAACAAGTATTTAGATATTTATCATCATGTTATAGGATTAGGCTTAGGAGGAGTTTTTACGGAAATCAACGACGGAGTTATTACCCCCTCCCCTTCTCTCTCATGGTATAGAGCGTTTGTGTAAGGTGGGCTTACAATTTTAAATTTTATTTATCTCCATAAAATCCAAAATAAAAAATATTTGGCAAGCGCAGTATCACACAATGATTGTGCCAAAGAGAAAAAAAAAATTCTCCTTGGCACAATCATTGTGTCGTAGTGTGCTTACCGAATATTTTTTATTTTTTCATGAAAATTTTATTTACTTTTTTTTTTATATGGATTTTTGGAGAAAAATAAGATTTAAAAATTGTTAACCCATCTAACATAAACGTTTTTTCATATACATGAGACGGAGGGGGGCCATTACCCTGCCATTGAATGCCTATATACTACTATACTATACTTACTTATGTCAAGTAAGTTTTTGTAATTTGTAGAATAGACATTTTTCGTAATTGCCCTAGCATAATAACCTAGATGTTTATCGCCTGAACAAATGCAAATCTATCTATCTATGTCAAGTATAAATCGTTTTTTGCATGTGGGTTTAGATTTTTTAAAATTTATTTTTCTCCATAAAATCCAAATAAAATATTCGGCAAGCACACTGTGAGACATTTTTATTAAATCCGGAGCTATTTACTACTAATTCATTTTTAATATTTTTATAATGTTTTTTTTTTCAACTTTATTATTTATAACTTTCTACATGTTTATAATGTTAAATAGATTTTATTAATTTTTCATAAATAATGCAATTATCAAAATATAAATATTGAGAGAGTGGTTTGAAAAATTTTTGAATTTATTCCTATATATTTCGCAATATATAAAATAATTAGGGAAATTGTGTTATTTAAGCATGTTTATAGTGATTTTACAAGTTTTCAATGTTTCAGATTTACAGCCCTTGCTATTATTATTACGATTTTATGATTAAAAAAAGCATTTTTTATTTATTTTATAAACATCATTTATTGCTACAATCAAATACAAATTATTTCTAAAAAGAGTAATATTATAATTCATGATTTGTCTAGTGATTACGTGTAGAATCTTGAAAGATATATTTGTTACGTATGTTGTGTTAGGCCCTTTATGCCGACTCTTCTCTCAAGCCTCCTCAATCCCCCCTTGACTCTACTAGAAATTTATGATTTTTCCCCCTCCCCGAGCTCCCCAGACGGGACCTCGGAAGGCACTTTCCAAAGTCTTACAAGATAAACCAACCAAACCCTTTGTGGATACTTGACGGTGGTAAGGGTGCTTACCTTCCAGTGGGGTTTTTTATTATGAAAAAACCATACAGCTACAAAAGAGAATCTTGAAGAATATGTCTCATTACATAAAGAATATATATATATATATATATGTTAAGATAATGTACAACATCTTCAACAGAAAGGGAGTTTGAAATTACTCGTAATAGTATAAATATTTCAAGTGAGTTTCAAAGTTTGCGAGAAAGGTATTGCAGAGAAAAACAAAGACTATTTACAAGATATTTTATTCATAAAGTTTATCATTCACTTCTCTAAATTTTCCTGATTAAAGCCAAAAAATAACATAAGTTCATTATTTATTTTTTTAAGAAGCATAAGTGTAAAAATTAAAAATTTTGAAATATACAATTTTTTTTTTCAAATTGAAAATTCTGAGGAAAATCTGATTTAAGGAGTGGTGAATTTGGTTAGGGGGTGATGGTGAGGGGGTGGGTGGGGACGGGGCAGACCACGTGGCTCCAAGACCCCCGGCCATGACCCAGCGCTCCCTCCAGTTCTGTTTACTCTCCAGCCCATATCGATCCCGGAGCGGGAGAAACAGTGAACATGTCCCGTGACGTCACATATGGCCACCCATTCACAGGTCACAGGTGCCTGTATCTAATTTGGCCGCGTAATGCCGTTACGTATTCGCTGGGGGTGAGACCTCTATTTCCGTCACTCGAATCCCGGATACATTTGAGGAGACTCCGATAAACTGTATACCCCCGAGGCATGTGAAACTTCAGGATCAACTCATCTACTGAATAATGCAATCACGACCTTCGCCCATCCTGATCGCCTTGATTTAGCTGGAATATTCAAAATAACTAATAAATTATTACAGCTTGTTTATAATTTTAGCATACAGAATTACAGTTGCTCTTAAATTGCTAGAACGTGAATCAAAGACACTAAATTCCGCTTAAAGCAAAGTCTAAACGTTAGCTAAGGTTTATTTATATTTTCAGAGAATATAATACTTAAAATAATAAATGCAAGGAAATAAAACACAAAAATTTTACTAACCCAGCCGGGACTCGAACCCGAATCTCCTGCTTTCCAGGCAAGTATGCTTTTAAAAAAACTTTTTTTAAATTCTATTCCGTTGCACTTATTGTTAATTAAGATGGGATTAAATACCACAACTATCATTAGTATATAATACATAAATTTTTCTTTATCAATTAAATTTCTTATAATTGTGTTTGGGAAAATTTGTCTGCGTTCCACATTCTGTTGTAGTCAAATGGAAACACGTTTTGCGAGCTTGTTTCTAAGCTAGTTACAACCCTTCTGAAGCTAGTATCTTCGACAATGGTTACTCTTGACACTCTGGAGAATTTCATCTAACATAATGTATAAAGGTACAGGACTGAAACAAGAGAACGGATACTGTCCAACTCAGGTGAACATAATAATAAAATAATAGTAAAATTCCATCACACAGTAGCTATTGCATATTTTATATACTGGATAATATCGCGTCACGAATAGCTCTATTTTCTAAAGATAAATATAATAAAACGATAATAGGAGTTAAAATTTGCAACAATAAATAAATATTAACTAAACTCAATATATAATAAACACTAAAGAATTACTATGATTTATATAATTAAATAGTATTTTATAAGAACAAATATTCTATTAAAGTACCGAAGAATTAATCATTGCAGAAGAATACCGAAGAATATATAAAACAATACGAAGTTAATTGTGCAAGCCAAAAATATTAAACATTTGAGTATCCGAATTGATTATTTACACATAATGCCGTATTACTCAGTTAATAACTGTTAAAAATCTTTGTGGAAGTGTTCCGTAAAAGAATTGAGGATTGCCGAACGCTAGGTTAACGGAAGGTTACAATTGATTGTACCGCGTGATAAGAAATTAAGGTATATATATATATATCTNAAGCTTTGCTAAACGAGGAAACACTTAAATATCTATAAAAAAAATTCTTTCACATTACAATGTATAAGGGTATATTAAAAAAATAATCTATATATATATATATAAACTGAATGAAGAGCAGGCTAGATTTGTTTTTGTAGAAACATGGTATATTGTATAAATATTTTGTGGTGGATTAGAAAAAATGACTTTTTTCACCTCAAGTGAACCGTCGCGTAGACAAATGATCATAATATATCTCATCTGGGATTATATTCACCACAGTAATGTCAAGTCATTACTTGTCAACTTCATCCTGAAATATTAGCATATTTCCAACAGGCTCTATTACTTCTTCGTGGTGGAAGAAAAATTATGCGAATTTATAAACTAAACGCATTACTTTCTCTCTAATATCCTGGGCTTCAGGCCATTTTGTTTGAATAAGATTCGTAACGCAAAAGCTGTTTAAGCTGCTTTAGTTAAACAGCAGATTTCCTGAGTTCCATAAAAATAGACATAAGTGACATTTAATAAATATTAATTTAGTTGCGGTTTATTACCCGACGTAAATTTTAAACAATTAATGAGGGGGAATAGAATAAAAAATCTATCTGTCCCAGCTAGGAATCGAACTAAAATTCCCAACACCAGGACGCTAGAGTGTTGGGAATTTAATAAGTTATCTAGCTCGTCCGGGGGGTGTAATGGAAGCATACCGGCCCGGAAAGTAGCAAATCCAGGTTCGAGTCCTTGCTGAGACAGATAAGTTTTTTATTCTATTCCTCTCAATTATTGTTTCAAAGTGACATTTAATGTAAATCTTAATTTTTTGGACTATAGAAGGCAGTGAAGTTAAAATTTGAGATCGAGCTGGCTGTTTCTTGATTGTCCAGGACAAATACATTCAATATTTATTGCTACATACTTAAGTATGTCCTTTAATTTTTTATAAAATTGTTACAGAAAATACACGTCAGATAACCAAGTTTTTTTTATATTGTCTTATCCATAAATGTTTTCCATTGCGCTTATAGGAACAAATATTAAATATTCAATTATTCATCAGATGGAATATCCACTTTAATCTTAAACTAAATCTTCATTTCTCGCAAAGATTCAATTTCTGCCAAAAATTTATTCAATCAACAATTTGCAATAAAAAACCCGACGACCGTATATTAGATCTTTATCCTATAAATTAGCGCAACTCAAAAATTACATAACTCTTTCCACTGTAATATTACTAAATATTGATGCTTGAGAACTTTATCATTGCACTTCCTTATTTTCTTTGTGTCTTTTATGAATATATTAACGAACTTTCAATTTCACCTTCATCTGATACCATCTTTCTTTTTTCCATGACACATTTTAGCCATTAAAAATTTATCAAACGCTTTAAAAAAAAAAGAAGGTTATCTACTAAACTTGGCTTCTTATATATNTCCATCATTCTAAGAGCAAAGGAGGTTAAAAAAAATTATTTCTAAAGGACGCTAATATAATGATGTTCTATTCATTTATATGTTATTCAATTAATGAGAGGGAATAGAATAAATCCGTCCCAGCCAGGTATGCTTCCATTACACCACCAGGACGACCTAGATAACTTATTAAATTCCCAGCACTCGTGTCGAGAGCCTCGAAGCACAACAAAGTGTACGTGGCTGACAGTGATCTCAAAATAGCACACATTTCTTCTTCTTGATACAGAGCGTCTACCGCGCATGGGCGTAACTGCGATCACAGCGCTGCAGCGGAGATAAATTGAAACGGAACTTACTTTCTGGATGTACCTCGTATGTGTATATATATATAATGAAACAGTCGCGGCTGCGATATATAGTAATCAAGAACAGGTGGGATAGAGAGGGCAGTGTACACAGTGACGTAGAGCGAGAGATCCCCGAGAATTTTACTCCTTGTGATATTTTCTTTTTGTTTGTGCATTGCACTCTCTATCCCACCTGTTCATGATTATTATATTTATTCTTGTCAATATATTTATTATTGGAAAATTTAACTTCCTTCAGTACGATTTTAAAATCATTCCGAGTAATCAGATTTTCTAATGGCGAGCTGAACGCTTCGTACATCTCTGTAACTTAATATAACGTCATGTGGTTTCCGAGTTGAACTCAGCCGACTTCCTAAGTGGTTCTAGTAGGCCCTTTGGTCTTCCATTCGAGGAGTACTAGTCCCTGGAGAGTTCTCAAACTCAAGTGAGTAAGGTTCTTCTCTCGCGACTATTCTCTCTCCTCCCTCTCGTAGGCCATCTCTCTTCGGCGTCTCTCTCCTCCCTCCGCCCAAGTTAGTCGTACGGGTCGCCTCCCCAGACTCCGTAATGAGGCCTCCTCCGGAGGTGGTGCTCTCTTCCGAGAGTTAGTTCTGGAAGGTTTGGAAACAGTCTCAGCCTCCGCCTCTCGCCAAAACTTGAATTTGACTAATCCGGAAGCTCCCCCCCCCCCCTCCAAGCCTCGGGCACTTGCACTAGTCAAAACTTGCTCTGAAAGGCCTCAATCAGAGGGGCGAGTCAGGAGAGACAACGGTTTGTTATTTTCCATTCAGTCCGCCCTCTTACATCACAACTGCGCTAAATGTAATTTCTTAAGCTTTGCTAAACGAGGAAACACTTAAATATCTATAAAAAAAATTCTTTCACATTACAATGTATAAGGGTATATTAAAAAAATAATCTGTCTGCCACTTATGTTTCCCAAAAGATGTCATTAAACAGAACTAATTTTTAATTTTGATATGTAAATTTAGTTGTCTGACATTAATATTCCTCAATATTTAAAGTAAATTTAGTTGTCTGACCTCAATATTAATAAAAAAAAAAAAAAAAGAGAATTCCGAAAAACATATTCAAGACTATAACTAAGCAGGATTTCTCCCAAGTTTCTCCCATTCATCCTTCACAAAAAGGCCAGAGCTAGCCATTGTGATCTTACCATAGCTCCGGAAATTATTTTATTCTTAAACCTTCCGTCTCGGAGCAGTCACCCAGCGACGCCTCAAACCTAGACTATATCAGCATATACTACTTTAATAATTTTATTGTTTTTTTTTTTGCTTTCTTATGTAAATAGTATAGTATTTATTGTATACATACCATATCATCCATCAAGTGTAAAAAAACAATTGTTTTGGGCCAAGAATAAAAAAATATTTATTCTTCTTCTTCTTTTATTCTTAATAAAATCCTCCCCAGAGCGAGAATCAAACCGGAAACGTTATAGGTTAATGAAACATGTCTTCAGACGCTCCACGGTTCCTATCTTTTAGAATTTTCTCTTCGGCTTCTAAGATGAAATACATCATTTATCAATGTATTTATTTATTAATAAATGGGAAATGCTCTTGGTTAATGGTACTGAGTACTTGTTTCGGGACTTATTTCATGTGATTATTAGCCACTTCTTTTTAGGATCGGTAAAGAAACAAATGCAATTTTAATTTATGTTTTGATATTAACAAGAATAGCTTGACTTTCTAAAAGTTAATCTGATGAGGTACACGTGTGAGACACGCCTTCATCTCCAGGTAAGTTATTTGACAGACACTTGTGCGAGACTGTTTTCAAAGTTGGGAAGTCCGAATCGGGATTTGTTCAGCTTCACTGACACGTAGCCGTTCTCCCACTGCGATATGGACAGATCCACAGAATGGAACACCAGCTGCCCAGATACCGTGAGTAATTGATGACAATCTGCCCGCTACGCACTGTTAGATTGAGGGGCTTTGCTGGGAGGGGGGTCCTGTACGTCTACGTCACTCGTGTGCATTCGGTGCCTCGCTTAATACCCTGGTCACTCGACAATAACTCCATAATGTCGGACGTGACCACTCACCTTTAAAATGTATCACTTCAATGAGTACTCATATATCCATTGACACAGATTTCGTTGGATTGTCCAGTAATCGCCGTGGGCAAATAGTGAACTTGTGGGAGAAAAAATTTAAATAAACAGTAGCACGTCGATTGTTTTTATCTGGTCAGCAAAAGTAGAAAAAGAAAATTTCGTAAAAAACAAAAAACGCATTTGAAATTTCGTTTTTCAATCAAAGTAATCTTTAAAGCTGAAATTAAACATTAATTGTATTAAATGTCAGTATTTAAGAAACATTATAATAAACAATGTTACATAAGAATATTCTCGGTAAATAAATACTTACGAAAGTATGTTAAAACTTACTTATGAAATATAGCATGATCCATTCCCTACATAGATAATAATTCACACGAAAGAGAATGGTATAGAATCTATTACCCATTTATTAATCTTTCACTTATTATTTACTTAATTAATGTATTATTTACCTTAAAATAATGACATTAAAAAAATGATTTATTATTTTTTAGCCAATAATATTGTGCATAACATTATACATGTAAATTTTATATTACATTGGCTTTCCCTGAATATTTTAAATGGTTAGGATGTGCTTATGTAAAAATCAATAATTATTTTCATATTTTTATTACAAATTTGTTTACATTGAAAGCAAATTAAAGTGAAACTTAAAGGAAAATCGTAAAAATATTTGTAAAATGCTCTATTCGTTTTTTTTCAAAATTGTGTAAACAGTATACAGTAAGAGAAACTTGTTAGATCTTTAGTAATAAATGTTTAAGTGCGTGTGTTTGGGGGAAAAAAAAAGTCTAATATCAAAAATATAACATTGGGAGAGCCAATGTTGAATTACCCGGTTAAATTTTTCAAAAATATCCTGAAGGAGGACATTAAAAAAAAATAACCTGGCTGGCCAGAATATCATTAGAATAACTAGAGGTCATAATGCTACAAAATATTCTTGTTTTTTATTTATACATCTTCCGGGCTTGGCTATCAAGAAAAGTTACATTTTATTTTTTAGCATGAGCTGATAAGCATATGATGTTTGTGTCAACTTTTCAGAGTCTTTCAGAATGTTTAATTATTTGGAAAATTTTATTTGTTTACTTATTTTTTAATGTAAGTAATTTTAAAAGTTACTTTTTACCGAGATTTTGCAAAACATGTGATGTGCTTTTCTTCAAAGAAGAATGTAGAATGAAAACACATTCTCATACAACTCTGAGCTCTGAAGAAGCCATCATACGATAAATCCAAAAACTCGGTAAAAGTAACTTTTCTGAATGGTTAAGCCCGAATAATGTATTTATGAATATTTCTGGAGAACGTGGAAGTCTCCGTGAACATTCTTTTTTATTTTTAAAATCATGTTACTGCATTTTAGTTTCATTATAGATATAGAAATTTTATTGTTTACGCTAAATATAGAATAANAAATAAAGTTAATACATTTAGTTTTTCTTAATATAGAAAAACTTGATATATAATATAAAACACAATAAAATACAATACTATTAAAGTTTTTGGTTTTTTTTTAAATATAATCAGAAGCTTTTCATTACAACTTATTATGGAAAAAAATCTATGAACAAAATGAATAATTAACGATGTCTATGCCAGTTTTTTCTTAGTTTCAGAAAAAAATTTTAATATTAAAATTAGTTTAACTTTTATAATTTTAAGGAAAAGTTTATTAATTAAAACTAAGTGCCATTTTGAATAATTACCATAAATTATAAAAAAAAAAACTAAAAAAAAACATCCTGACGTGGAAAATACTTTTAAAAGATTTAATGAGCTCTTGTCTATTCGTATTTCAAAAGTTTTACTTTTCTGGAATTAGATCTTTTATCTATAAGTTAATAGTTTGTACTTAGCAAAATCGAAAAGATAAAAAAAAAAAAAAATCACGTGAGCTTCTTTTACTGTGTAGATTCATCTAGCAAAAAAAACTTCTTTTTTTATTTTTATTTTTATTTTGTTAAGTTCTAAATTTGTTTTTTATTTTTTTAAAGATTTATGTACGCTACATATATTAAAGCCAACATGTAATAGATTAGCTATATATATTTATATAAAACCAACTGTGTATTGATTATTTAGATTATTGAGAATTTTCAAATTTAACAATAGAACATCGTGAGGAAGCCTGAAAAATGGCTTTTGTCAATCTAGGGAAATAGCATCATCTCGGCTTCCATAATCAAAGTCTGTTAGTGTTCGTCACATCAAGACATCCTTCTCATTACAGATCATCTATCCCTTAGGAAGCCAGGTTAAGTTCGCAAATATACAAAGTTCTACTAAATACATTCTAGTAACTCGTTTATTTTAATGGTTTATTTATTTTGTTTTTTACCAGGTCAATAATCTCTTTTGTGAGCGAATAGGAAGTTATAGAAAATTGGAGAAAAGAGTTTGTTTAAATTTATAATACATTAGTGAAAACAGCTAAATTCAAATTGACATTATTATTATATAACACATATCTCCAATTAATTATTTAAGTAAAAATAATTGATTAATACCTGCATAATCTCCTTTCTAGATAGTAATACAAATCTTGGGATTTTCCAAAGTTGATAAATTTTCGTTTAAAATTGCAATCCTTTGAAAAAATGAAAGCATTAGAGTATCAATGTGTGTGTTTGAATAATTTTATATTATTATTTCAATATCAATTTAGTTCGCCTGAATTTGCATTAAATTTCGTAGCTAATTATAATTAATTACTTTTCTAATTAGTTACAAGATTTTTTTAATCAAAATTAGTATTTTTACCAATGATGATAAGAAAGTCAGAACAATTATAATTGAATTATTGACAGATCTGGGATTCAATATTCATAACTTTAGGTGCTACACTAAAACTCCCACTCCAGATTTTTCTAATGTTTTTCCGAAAATAGGTTCACTCTTACGTTATTGATTACAAGCTTTCGAGTTGATTGTTGACGAAACCAGTGAGTAGGCCGGAGTCAACAGACTGTATGCTTTGACGCCACTTTCTACTATGGCGCAGTATAGTTAACGTTATGAGAAAAACCATTTTCAATATACAAATAAATAAGATGAACTAGTATAGATAAACATTCAAAACATTATATATTATTCAGTTTTCCTTATTTTTCTAATGTATAAACTTGCATTTATATTTATTGATAATAACGTATTTAAATATTTATGTTTATTATTTATTAATATAATTGATATAATAAATATAACATAATGTATA
>KZ807652.1:126647-141702 GCA_000696205.2 Oncopeltus fasciatus | reverse complement strand
TTTTTTTTTTTTTTTTTTTTTTTTTTTTTTTTTTTTTTTTTTTTTTTTTTTTTTTTTTTTGCTTGTAAGATCAAATTGAATGTTTGGGCATTATTTAGGACCGTTTAAATAATATGATTTAAGTCTACTTATTATTTGTAGCTCCTGCAAATGGAGACTACCACTGTTAATATACATTTAAAATTTATTGATTTTATATCGTATTTAGGCTTCGGGCTGGACACTAGTTAATTATATTTTCCTGATTATAATCTTGTATGCCTCTCATAAAAGAGATAATCTTTAGGATAACGTGTTATAAAATGAACCATTAGACAGAAACAATTCAAACTGTTCAAGAAATTAATTACATTTGTAATATGTTAGGCATCAATAAATACCAAAGAAGCATTTTACATACCATTTAAATAAAGAGGAAGTATGTTAATTAGCTAATATGGTACATAAATGAACCTATACAGTTTTTAAAAAAAATAAAGCTTTGCACTAAAAAAAACTTTTAAAAAATTTAAATTTAGTTTATTATGTTACTATTCTAATTCAAAAATTTCCCTCCCAAAAACCACTGAACTTTTTAAGGTTCCTCTTCTGGGACAGTGTTACCTTTCTCCTTCATCAAACTGATGTCTTACATTTTTAGTATATATTTCCATGCGGATAATAATTTAGATCATTTTAATAATAATATACAATATTATTAAAAAGAAAAAAAATTTGGGCACCGGTGGGACTCATACCCGCGTTTCCTGATTAGTGAACGAGGTTTCGAGTTTATCTGTAGCCCAAACTTTTTTATTTAGAATATTGCCATATACGTTAACGTTAACTGTTATTATAGATATTGATTGTTTTGCGCTCAAATTATTAAAAATGATGGATAACAATGGTATCTCTAGAGACTTTTTTCTTCATAATATTCATGCCTCTTGCAATAACAACATAAAGGATAAGTTGCTGATATTTTCTATACTGTTAGAATATTATATTAATTTTATGCGATTATCATTTAATTCAAAATTTCATTGAAAAGTTGCATTAATGCAATCCGATAAGATTGGTTCCGTTAAATTACCTTAAATCACTATTTAGTCACTATTAGTTGTTGGGTGCTTTTAAAGATTAATAACTAATAGATCTATTTAATTTAAAAAAATTATAAATTATATTAATTTAAAGGGATAAAATTCATTTTACTTATAAAAATATATTTAATCGCATTATAAGAATAACGTAAGTTATGATTATCTTGGTTTATCTTGAAAAAACATACTTTTTTCCATTAAAAAATTATACTACAAGTATTATTGATATAAGAGTGAGAAAAAAAAAGTTAGTATAAATAAATAATATGTATTGAAGAAAAGGCACACTAGGAATTATTAAGAGCCGTAAAATGATAGCGATAGTTCTGAAATCAGAAAATGGGAAGATAAAAGGATGATGAAAAATTTGTTGGAAGAATATGTGTTTTGATTCCTTAGGATTTACCACTCACTCACTTTCACGAAGAAAACTCAACAGTCAACAACGTATATGTAAATATGGAAGGCAAAAGAAATGTATCAGCTTTACAGAGGAATGTTTTATGGAAAAGGAAGTTCATATAAAGAGCAAGTGAAAAAGATTGTAAGTTCTAGAATAAAAGTAAAAAAGACGAAAGAAAATGAGGTTAGGCAAGAACTAAAGTAAGAGAATGCCTTAAAACCAAAGATAGAAGGAAATAATTTAGAGGAAAATTGCTAGTTTTGAATAAGATACATGGAAGAACTATTCAAAGAAGACTAAGTTATTAAAAAAGAGACTCATGATATAATACCTATCCATGTAAACAACTAACTACCATTAAAGTAATAAAAATCAGCATAAAGTTGATTAAAAAAAAAGAGAGAAAGAACTGAACAAAATTATTGTAAAGAAATTATTGATTATAAAGATTAAGATTTTTAAGGAAGTCCGAAGGCTGTGAAAAATTCAATGATTTGTAGCGTCCAGAGGGCTTAAAAATAAAGGTAATGTCCTATCGTACAATAAGTGTTCAAGAAGATAGGTAATATAGATGATTGACATTTATTGAATGTAAAAGCCAGAACGTAGACAACATAAAGCGCTATAGCGTGAGGCTAGCACGTTCTCAGCTGAGAGATAGGAAACGTGTTGGTGACAGGAAAGATGTGGGTGGGATATGAAGGCAGGAACCCTCTGTCTCTTATATCTCTACATCAGCTGACCCCACCCTCTATATTTATATATATATATATAAAAGTAAGGTGGAGGTCCCGAAAACCGTAAAAGCGTGGGGCTACCACCTCCTAGTAGTTGAGAGATAGCGAGATAGGAAGTGTATTGACGTCAGGAAGGATATGGGTGGAATATAAGGGCAGCAACCCCCTGTCTCTTATATTTCCATATCAGCTGACACCAACCCTGAGCAATATATTTTTAAATGCAAGGTTGAGGTCACAAAAACCGCTTCATCATGGGGCTAGCATTTTCCCAGGTAGTAAAGGTTTAAGCTACTAGAAGGACGTTTGTGGAACATGTGGCTAGCAACCCCCTTCGTCTTATATTTCCATATCAGCTGATCCTAACCCCTAATAAAATACATTTAAAAGCACGATGAAGGTTTCAAAAACCGTTATAGCGTGGGACTAGCAGGTTCCCATCTGAGAGCTAGAGAGGTAAGAAATTTGTCGGCGGCATGATGGATGTGTGTGGAATATAAAGGCAGCAATCCCCTGTCTCTTATAGCTCAACATCAGTCGACCTGACTTTCGAAAAAAATATATGTAAAAGCAAGGTGGAGGTTACAAACACCGTTGTGGCGTGGTTCTAGCATATTTTTAGCAGGGAAAGTTGAGTGGTAGATAAAAGGTTGACGATGTGAAGAATACAACTGGCGCATGTACCCAGAGTACGATATGTCTAAAAATCAGGATGCCGACTACAGAGGAGTGAGGGGTTAGCACGTTCTCAGCTAAGAGTAGGAGAGGCAGGGAATGTGTAATTGACAGGAAAGATGTGGGAAGATCGCAAGATCTGTCCTCAAACCCGAGTATGACGTGTGCAAAAGCCGAAATAACGGCCTTAAAGGACACTACCATGGTATAGCATGGGTTTAGCACGTTCTTAGCTGAGAGGTAGAGGAGACAGAAGTGTGTAGGCGCAAGGAAGGATGTGGGTGGTACATGAGACCTATATTCCCCTGTTTCTTATATATCCACATCAGCTGACCCCACCCTCGAGTGAGATATATGTAAAAACCGGGGTGGAGCCCCACAGAGGCCGCTACGCCCGGTGTTAGCACGTTCTGCGCAGGGAAGTAGAGAGAATTTATAGTCGCCTTTATGAGAGAAGACATCTTGGCGATGTTCATTAGCCCAGGCCAGCGTCAACTCTCAACTTACTCTTGCCAGTCGTAAATTATATAAACTTAATTATCTATGCCACTCTCCTTAGGGTGACTTTCATTTTCATTTTTCTCCGTAACGTTTCATGGTTTATTCTTTCATCCCCTCAAGTCAAAGTAACTGTTTCTACTTCTTTTTGCTGTGGCAAATATACAATGAAATGTACTTAAATGTTCCATTATAGGCATGAATTGTATATATGGGTAGACAAATTTATGAAATGCAAAAAAATTTAATATTTTAACCAGAAAGAAAAAATATTGATGATTGGAAGATAAATTTTCAAAAATATCAGATCCCTATCCATTGAAGTAGAATGGATTTATCAGCTTAATACTCATTTTGAATTACTTCATTTGGAAATAAATATTTTAATTATAGGATTAGGATTAGGATCAGGTTATAGGGGGATCAACATCATGGTTATTACGCCCTATTTTAACTATATCTAGTTTTAATCAGACCGATAAAGAGGACTCTCGATCCGTTTATTGGGATATTTAAATATCTCCTTCAATATTTATAGAAATGTTATAGAATTTAATATTCAAAACTGTTCATTTGTGATCCAATATGTTCAGTAAGGAACTATGATAACAGATTTTGTTTTCTTTTTAAACCTTACATCTGCCTTCTATATTCAACTATAAACAAGCTCATTCAATTATTTTCAGAGAAAAGTTAAAATGCCTAATATATTTTGGAAGCTTGTAGTGTAAGAGTGAAAGTTAACGCTTTGGTGCCATATAAAATGTAGAAGGGACGATGTTTTTAGCTAATCTCAAGTATGATAACAGAAAAAATGAAATATAAAAAAAATTGCGTGATGTCAACATTAATGAGAGGGTGTAATTGAAAAATTTTATTGAAATAAAATAAAATATTAAAAAAAAAAAGGGATATTTTCAACATAAAGCAGACCACTAATATTTTTTTAATTACAAGAAAAATAAAACGTTTATAAATTGCATTAATCAATTAACCTCTTCTCCTTTCTTTATTCACTTAAAACGATAAATGGAATTTATTCAACCGTTCCTATCGATTTTTTATTTATTTATAGCGTTAGCCTCTATTTCAACCACTTAGGGTCATGGAGGTAGGGGAAGCTTTTATTGATAAATAAAAGATTGGCCTGGGCGGGATTTGAACACGCAGCGTCAGGATTGCAAGACCAATACGGATCCCCTGAGCTAACCTGACGCCCCATGTCTGAAAGACTGAATGCCTAATTTTTTTTCTGTGTTTTGTTTTTATTATTTATTTTCCCTAGGTTTATTTTATTTTTAAAACAAGAGTGCCCATAATAACAATGGTAATAGTAAAAAAGATATTTCAAATTTGGATTTTTGGATCTTGTTGGTATGTACGTGTAATTGTAATAAAAATAACACAAAACAAAAACAGGTTCGAGAGAATGTGTATTCGCATAGCAAGTAACCTTTATGGTAGAAGTTCAACTATACAAAACAAAATAAAATTTAGGTTCGTATCAAGTCAGAGAGTAATTGTGAATTATAATGATGACGTCACAACAGATTTATTATTTTATCTTCCCACCCAACTTCCCGTTTGACTGATTTTAGCCGCTAACAAATATTCTAACGGTCTGCAAAAAGAAAATTAATAACAAAAAACTAACGAATTTACGCTGTTGTTTTTTTTTTTTATTGCAAAAGACTGAGCGAATACACAGAAACATATAAATGTGTATATAAATTTTATGTTAACGTACAATTTTAGCCTCTCCAATGAAAGGTCGGTTGTGAATCTATTAATTACACGTGAAAAATGATTAAAAAATGATAATTGAAATTACATAAAATTAATTTCAAATACCTTTACCACAAATGTTATCTGTCTGATCCATATAATTACAGGTTTCAATCTTATTAAATTTTCCTGTATTGTAATTAGTGAAGTAAATCATTCATGACTAAAGCATTGAATTATGTACACATATTTATATAAATAATTATTTACAGCTTATTAGAACTGTAAATATGTTTATATATTGTTTTTTGACAAAAAAAAATTAAAAGAATGAAAGAAAGAAAAATTTTTCAGAAAATATCATAATTCGCGGAATGGTATGAATGTCAGTAGTTTTAATTCCTGCTGATTGTATACATACATAATAACTGTGTGCCATATACTGTATACCATATGTCATCATTAAAAAAAAAAATTCCCTAAATATATTGTCTCGAAGGACCTAACATTGTCAGCTATTTCTTAGACACTCGTTTAATTTTTTCTTATATTTATTTTTTTAAATACTAATATTGGTTGTGATATTTAATCTTACGTTAATTTTATACAATAAATGCAAAGGAAAAGAATAAAAAAATCTTTAAATTTTTTGACCGTAGGTAGTATTATTAGATGATTTTGTTGGGGTTCGGTCCAGGTAGATCCACAAAAATATAAATTTTTAAAAAAGGATATATTTTTTTTAATGGTATTTTTTTGGATTTACCTTGACAGAACCCCAACAAAAATCATTAAATAAAACAATCTTACTACCTCAGCCGGAACTCGAACCCGTATCTCCTGCTAGACTTTACAACACCGAGGATATCCAGATAATTCCTTATACTCCACGCACTTTACTCCGAGTCTGAACACCCTAAATATATCGTCTTATGCTCGAAGGAGCTAACATTGTCATAAGGATAGTCAAAAATGGCTGAAAATATTAGCTCCTTCGAGCATATCTCGAGTCTTACTCGGGGGTTTGGTCTAGAAGTAAAGTGCGGGTAGTAGAAGGAATTATCTCGCTAGCCTGGGTGGTGTAAAGGCTAGGTTCGAGTCCCGGCTGAGGTAGTAATATTTTTTTATTCCATTTCCTTGCATTTATTGTATAAAATTACCGTGGGATTAAATGTCACAATTAATATGAGTATTCTTTATTTAGGGATAAGTCTCTTGTATAAATCCTTTTTACCGAGCAATATATGTATTTACTTCTATTACTACATGAATTACTATAGTCTTTTATGCAATTACCCTGAGAGTTCTTGAATTTCTTTTGTTGGTATCCTTAGGGAACCGTCCCCAAGAAAATAAAATGCATTCCCTTACCCCACCTTTCTCATTCTTTTCCCAGTTTCCATTGTTCTCACTAAATCACCGTATCTCACTGTCAGACTGTCCCTCTCTCCTTCACTTTCTCTCACACACTCCTCTGCCTTTCTCTTTCTCCCTCTCCTCCGCTATTTATCTCCTCTCTCCGCCGCCCCCTCCACTCTAAGTGAGGATGTCCTCTCCTCGGTAAACTCTAATCCAAGCCGTCTCCGAGACAGATGGCCCTCGTATCACGAGCACACACACACTCTCCTTCACCACAGGTACCCGGCTTAATGGGGTGGTTTTCCATCAGCCCCATTCGCCGTAACCTTTCGCCCTGCTTTGATCACATCAGATTGGACATTATCCCACCTGGAAAGGTTACGCTAAAAGTGGACATCAATAGCCCCTTCAAAAGAAAAAAGAAAAGGGAAACGATTTGGTATACACGAAAATATACCAATTTGAACTACTTGATAATACTTCCCATCATTGTCATATTTATTTAGGTAGAAATCAATGAATGAAAGACTATTTTGATCTTATTTCACCGTTTCATTTTAATTTGATCAATCCAACAGTGTCTGTTAAAAAAAAGAAAAAAAGAAGATTTTTAGGGCATAAAAGCAGGTTAAACAGTAAACACTTAAGTGACACTCTCATTTAAAAAAAAAAAAACTGTTTTGAAGTGTGACAATTTTTTTTTTATTAAACTTTTATTTATTTATTACATTCTATTAAATTAAAATATTTTGTAATTTCACCACCACAATGTATTTTTTTTTTAAATGACATTCAATGTCAATCAAATACTTAAAATTAAAAAGCTTTTTCTTATGTAAAAGGCAAGACAGAAATTACACTGATGCATATACAATTTTAGTTGTATATTTTGTTTATAGTTGACTTTAAGCGTTAAATTTTTATTAAATTGCTAAATTTTGTATTGCTAAATAATTAAATTATAAATAAAAGTTAAATGGATCATTAGCTCTTAAATGATGAACATGCTGTAATAATAGAGAATAATTAAACAACTTCTTTTATTTCCTCTTTACTCTCTAAATAGCTATTTTGTTAAGTTAGTTATAGTTAGGTATATTGTAAGGATTAATTGTTAGGTTTAGGTATAAATTGTAAGGAATTGTAAGATATGGGTATAAATTGTTAGATAAAAGTATAGTTTGGTATAAATTGTTAGATATAGGTATAGTTGTTATATTGTTAGGAATCCAAGGTAAAATCCATTAGAAATTTAAATTCACCTTCTGGTTGTCTGGTATTCATACAAGGCTCAGTATTGTTCAGTATAACTTGAAGAGTGAGGCATTCCTGTATTTAATGCCGGGTATTTGTACGACACAATTTATTTCCATAAACATGTACCTCCCACTACACATTTCATAAATATTCTATAATTTCAGAAATTTGCTTAGTTTACACTGCTTATGTATGACAGATTTTTTGTACTTTAACATAAGACGGTTTAGTAATGAAAAATAAAAACATTATTGAAAAAATTTTTATTTTGTGTGTGTGTACACACTCCAACTCTGGTTGTTGGAGTGTGTACACACACACACACACACACACNTTTATTTGAAATTTTGAATAACATTTTTCCATATTTTTATATATCATCTCATTTTATCACTAGAGGCAAAAATTTTATTTGATAATCATGCCAATCACTGTAAAATAATTCTAAGGAGGCTGCAGTTACGTTTTGGTACTGCCCACAATTTTATATATAATCGATAGCCTCAAATTAAAAGGTGTATTAGTACCAGCATAAGGTTTATTCTCTTGCACAGCTGCTGATAATAATTGAATGATAAAATAATATCCTAAATAATTGGTTCCACTGAATAGTGTGAAAGGAGATTTTTATGGAGAGGAATTTGTCAATTTTATTCCCTGATGAATGACATAGTATAATTACTTTTATCAGAAATTTAATTTCAGTAATTATTATAGATTTATAATTACTATTTATTTATTATCTAATATCATAAGTCATAATTATCTTAGGTTTTCTAATAGTTATCTGAATATTTTTCAATGAACTCTTGTAGTTTGTAACCATTTACAATATAGTAAAGGCACTAGGGGTAAAACATATAAATGAATCAAGATTTAACTTCGTCGCTAAAGTTAAAAAGGTCGCGGAAGAGTAACAAACCAATGGCAGAAAGAAAATCCCACGCCATCTGTGACGTGAAATTAATTAAGGGCAGAAAATAATCTGACAACGTAACCTTTTCATATAAAAGCTCCAATGACAGTGTCCTATTAGGGGGAGGGATGAAAAACTTGTATATCCCCTTTTCTCCCTTACTACAGGGGTGGAATAGACGTATATAGGTACTCTGAGAACTCCCAACAACTAACTCTGAAGAAAATTTAGTATTTTCCATCAAGATTGTCAACTTATCTATAGTATTTCAACTAATAAATAATCTATTTCTTCATACATGTACAAAATTTATTATATTACTATATGTATAACTTTATTTTCGCAAATAATACTGACTTCTCTTCAGAATATTAATACATAATTTTGTAAAACTAAAGAAAAGACTATAGATTATTCGGCAGATAATCTTCTTAAAAAAATATACTTTTTTTAAATTTGTATTTTTTTTTTGGATCTACCTTGACCGAACCCCAACTAAAATCATCTAATTAAAATTGGAACCTTCGCGCACCAATACTGGTATAAATATTTTTTTTTTTTAACTTTTATTTATTTATTACATTCTGTTAAATAAAAACGGTTTGTAATTTTATTGCAATGAAATTAAAAATGACATTCAAAGTCAATTACATGAAGAGAGAAGGTGACCAATGACACCACTCTCAAAAACTACATTTTACTTTAAAGTAAATATTACATTCGCTTCGAATCTTAACTCCTAATATAAATTTCGGGTTATCCCCCACGTCATTTGTTCGATTTTTTTAAATAGCTTAGCCTATTAAACTTTAAAACTTAGCCGTTCGTTGCTCACTTAAAAGCTTTTTTTTTTTTTTTAATTCCCTTTATTTAAAAGTAAAAGATTAAAACTGTCGAATATAAGTGTGTGTGTGTGTGTGTGAGTGACTAAATTTAACGACAAACATTTTTGGTGTTTATTGGATAGGATCAGAGGTAGAGGGTTGCTTGCTTTTTACTTTTTCATTTTTCGTTTGGTGGATAAAATACTTAGTTTTGTGAGTTGAAAAACTATATACTCTCAAACACACAAGCCATACACACACACACACACACACACACGCATATATATATTACTTAGGAAGAGGTAAAAGTCTTTTTGCATAATCATTTGTGTGTAAGTTTTTACTTTTTATTTATATAAATTTTAAATATATGACTATAATGGAAAGATTTCATAGCTAATAATTTCCAATTTTCCACATCTCTTATGGCGATATTGTTGACACTCTCATTTAAAAAAAAAAAAACTGTTTTGAAGTGTGACAATTTTTTTTTTATTAAACTTTTATTTATTTATTACATTCTATTAAATTAAAATATTTTGTAATTTCACCACCACAATGTATTTTTTTTTTAAATGACATTCAATGTCAATCAAATACTTAAAATTAAAAAGCTTTTTCTTATGTAAAAGGCAAGACAGAAATTACACTGATGCATATACAATTTTAGTTGTATATTTTGTTTATAGTTGACTTTAAGCGTTAAATTTTTATTAAATTGCTAAATTTTGTATTGCTAAATAATTAAATTATAAATAAAAGTTAAATGGATCATTAGCTCTTAAATGATGAACATGCTGTAATAATAGAGAATAATTAAACAACTTCTTTTATTTCCTCTTTACTCTCTAAATAGCTATTTTGTTAAGTTAGTTATAGTTAGGTATATTGTAAGGATTAATTGTTAGGTTTAGGTATAAATTGTAAGGAATTGTAAGATATGGGTATAAATTGTTAGATAAAAGTATAGTTTGGTATAAATTGTTAGATATAGGTATAGTTGTTATATTGTTAGGAATCCAAGGTAAAATCCATTAGAAATTTAAATTCACCTTCTGGTTGTCTGGTATTCATACAAGGCTCAGTATTGTTCAGTATAACTTGAAGAGTGAGGCATTCCTGTATTTAATGCCGGGTATTTGTACGACACAATTTATTTCCATAAACATGTACCTCCCACTACACATTTCATAAATATTCTATAATTTCAGAAATTTGCTTAGTTTACACTGCTTATGTATGACAGATTTTTTGTACTTTAACATAAGACGGTTTAGTAATGAAAAATAAAAACATTATTGAAAAAATTTTTATTTTGTGTGTGTGTACACACTCCAACTCTGGTTGTTGGNAATAATAATTATAATTATTATTTTATTTTCAAAGTAACTTAATTATGCAATTGTAATGTCTGTTAGATTATGAGTCTTATTGAGACAAGGATTATCCTTTCAAGACAAGAATGCCTGCTGCCTCTGATACACAAAGTATATTTTTCACTTTGTCTGAGGGCATTCTCTGACGTCACAGAAGGGGGCTGTCCAAGATTTACAGGTCGGATCCTACAGCATTCCGACATTATGACCCATGAATGATTAAACCGCCCTCTTGTCCTGACATTATTCCGTTCTCCCTTTTCTTCAAACCTATACCCTACGATGTATTTACCTTATTACAAAAAGAACTAATCCCGATATCTGTTATAAATTATTTACTGTTATTTTTGGTGCATTACAGATCTGTACAAAATAATACAATTTTGAGCTGTTTGATATATTTTTAATTATGTTTTAAAATGCGGTTATTCGACAAAATGGCGTAAATTAACACTTGTCTCATAAGTATTTCTTTCGCAATATAAAAACAGAGTTAAAAGCGCCTATTTATTAGAATAAGTACTTAAATTATTAGATGTCATTGTATAGTGTACATAAATATGTATAAATTGTGTATGTAACACATTAATTAACAAATTAGGAGAATGTATCACCTGTAATTCTTTGTTTATTCGTGTTTGAATTTCAAAGAAACCTAGCAATCTTGATTGCTCCAATGAAATCTAAAGTTCAAGTAGGAAAAATTGTTTCCATCTAGAGGGCGTTATTTTTAACTCAACACTCATGTGAATTGATATTGAGAAATATTTTAGGTTTAACGTAAATTTTTCTGGCCTAGAAGCTGCAATTATTCGCTTTTCTTAATGAAATTTGGCACATCGCTTTTAAATATAAAATGTCATACATAATATATGTTATNTAACAATTATGTTTAGTACAATTTTGACGAAAAACACTTGTTAAGAAAAAAAATTTGTAAATGGGACTAGAATGGGTGAGCGCTTATCTAGTTCATTACTCTCTCAGGCTTGTAAATTAAATTTTGTCATGTACTCTTACTTTTGTATATTTTTAATAAAATGCATTATTATTTGAATATAACATATTTTTGGTTGTTAGATTTGATTGATCATTATATTGATATATGATGGACTTTCTTTATTCCTCACTGAACATAGGTAAAGAGGATTAATTGATTATTATATGCCAATTTAAGAATTTTTATAATGTAAATCACAACTTGAAAAATGCCTTTGTAAGTGTGTGTGAATTGAGGTTTTATAAACGTTTATTTGATTTTAAATTACTTTTACCTTTTTTTTTTCTTTTTTTTTTATTACGGTTTATATTACTTCCAACACATGCGATCGCTTTTTTATTTTTATTTTTTTTCTTCGTGGAGGAGGAGTTTTAATTGAATACCTTAGGGACTGTGAGAGCTTTTATTTCCCGTTAAATGACTACGAAGGTCGGTCTCCAACTTGATGTGCCAGAATGGATATCACATGTGAATCGCTTTGGCTTTCTACCACCATTTTAAAATATCCAGTGTTTATTTTTTTTTTTTATATATATTTTTTTTATCTCTCTTTTAAACCACTTAGGGCCATAGAGAGAGAGAGAAAGAAAGAACGCTATTACATATTCTCTTTCCCCACCATACCTTTCGACAAGCTTATAAATGACAAACATAATGTGTGGGACTCAGCTGGGCCTGGTTTTGATACCAATTGGCTAATAGATGTCTATATTATCAAAAATTACATAAGATAATGAAGAGCGTCAAAAGATTCAGAGTGAAGCTAATTCAGAATCTCATCTTTAAGTTAAAACACAGACTGTATTATTTAATTTAAAATATCCAACCATAAAATTTTTTTACGAATAAAGCGCCAATCCATCTAATGATCCATCTTATAATAAACGAAAAAAACATTTGAAATAATAAGCTCGTTAAGAAGACTGCAGCATTTTAAATAGTATTTTAGCCTTTTGATGTTTACAGAATTATCAGGTAGTGCGTAGTAGGTGCCAGTTGTACATAAAGTGAATATGACTGATCAAGCAACTTATAAATCTGAAATATCACTGAAAAATGTTCTTGGGTGAGTGGAAGAGAAACATTAGCAACGTTCTGCTAAACAACGAAAGGTTACAGGTATAAGGTAATCGTTTGAGGACTTTCGTGAAGAAAGTGTATTACAACGTAACTGTTTATTCAAGAATATAAGTCAACAAGAGAGACCATTTTGACACTAAATTACTTAATGTTTAGTCAACAAATTGCTCCCACTAAATGATTAGTTACCTCTACCCCTATGCTTTACCTAATTTTCCATTCCTCATGTGTCTATATCTATCTGTATCTGTATCTGTATGTAAATCTATCTGCGTATGTGTCTTTATTTGTATTACCTCCCACCGGACATTTTAGTATGAAAACTCAGGGGTCCATTAACCATAATTCCCTAGCCCACACATTATTTTCATCTTTTTAATTAGCCAAGTTAAAAGCATCATAAATTGGAAAAAATGCTATTTTAATTTATATATTTTTACAAATTGTGTATTCATTGTCAAACATGTATTCCCGTAAAACTTCCTAATTTTTTTTCTTTCTTTACTGCAGTTTGTAATCACATAGATGTTTCCTAGTGTGATGTAATGGGGTATCATTTTTAAATACATTCTAAAAATGTGTTTTCCTTTTGGGCCACAATGACGAATTTTTTTTATTTTGTTTGTCTTAATACCTCATCAGTATTGCAAAAACTTCTCTCAACTACCATCACAAATTCTACCGTTCCCTAACCCATAGAAAAATCGCATGAACGTGTGTTTGTAATGAAAATATTCTTCCAATTCAAAACTCTTTTGTCTCGCGTAGAAACCATTCTCACGGAACAGTTGGGAGAAAGCTTTAAAACGAAAAATAACGTTTGCTTTTCATTGGAACTCCTCGTTCCGAACGATACAAAAAAAGAACAGTGTTCTGAACGAGAAATCTCTTGATAACTGCTCTAAGGTTGGCTCAGCTTGGATCAGCCCAAGGCAAGCAGGGCAAATTTGCTTGGGACTTTACAAAATGAACTTTACACCCACGCCCAACCCTTCACCACCCCAGACCCCAACCCTTTCAAACTTTTTCTTTTCTGTATCACCTTTTATTAGCCAAAACAATAGGTATTAACTTTTATTTGAATTTCGTTTCTGTAACTCTATTAAAAGCTGAGTAAATTTAACCCTTGTTTCCTGTCATTTTATTGTTTTATTAGTTTTTGTTCAGGAGAATAATTAACTGCAAGCAAATACAAATTGTCATAAGAAATTATTTGCCCGGCTGACACGAGTGATTGTTTAACACGTTATTTTTATTTCTCTTCAGAAGGAATAGAGAAGACATTGTAAACCAACAAATTTCCCTTTACACAATAAAAATGTGTTTGAACATTTTAGTACATGATCATTACATGGGTAAATAGGGGGTAAATAGGTAGTCATTAAATTCGGTCAGGTGACTGTCAGGAAATCCTTTCTATCTTTCCTGAATCGTAGAATCTAACAAGTCAATAAAGAGAATGAAATTTAGGACGAATTTCTCATGTGTTTCGGTTGAGAATGCAGTACAATAATTGCTACACATTATACCAAAACCATGTTGTATAACTCTAAAATAATTCATTCAATTATATTCAAATATTATAGATCTGCAATGAACTCTTTACTTTTGTATTTTTTCTATATATTATCTATGTTGATATTTTAAGGCTGGAGGAAGGGGGTATAACGAAAATTTGGCGAAGGGCTCAAAATAGGAACCATTTAAGAAATGGAATTTTGACAGCTACTTCTAGGTTTATGTTGAACTACTACGACGCTTAAAATCAACTATGGCGGTGTGCTTTTTTATGGAAGAAGATGACCGTTTAATGTGGGCCTTAATTGTTTAATTAACTTAATATATTACATTTAATTATAGTTCAATTGTTATATAAATACATTTCATAACGAGTTGGTTCGGGTAACCAAGCTACAAGACGTTCAACGAGGAGGAGTAATAAGTCTCCAGAGATGTTGTACGAACCTCCAGCACTGCCAGAATTCAGATACTGGAATTAGTATCTGGAATATGAAATTGAAAAAACAGTAGGCGGTTGGAAAATTTTAGAAAATTCTTAAATTAAGTATTTAGGTGTGGAGGAAATTCCTTTGAAAAGACCGTCAATGTTCTCTACATTCTAT
>KZ807652.1:86564-96675 GCA_000696205.2 Oncopeltus fasciatus | reverse complement strand
TAGTCCCTCATACCCCACCTCTTTGCATTAAAGATGATAAAATTACTACTTATTACTATCCATAGAGAATGGGAATTGTGCTTTGTTTATGCAAGTCCTGCTAAACGGACTTTTTTACTCAATAAAATGTTTAATTCATGTCTATTGTGCTAGAATTTAGTTCTAATGATGATCTTATATTTTGAAATTGCCTTACTTCGGAATTTTTATTTTTTGGAATGGCTCTTCCTGAAATGATGGTAATTTCAATGTAGAGTTAGGTTTTCATTGAGTATATCCTAATAAAAAATTAGAATTATCTATTAAAATATATTATTCGAGTTATTTTCCATTTGTAATCGGTCACTCTGATATATATATATATATATACCTACTCTTTATTAAAACTACAAAACATAAAATGCAAAGCCCTTAATCAAGCCCTTAAAACTACACGATTTCGAGTATAGAAAAATTTTTAGAATCTGTTTCTGATTTGTATCATTAAATACGCCTAAATTTTTTCTCAAAACATACAATCTTTGATATATCATGACATTTTAAAAATTGTAATGGATACTTATTTGTGTATGCACCTATTGGGTGTTCGCGTGTGTAAGTGTGTGTATCATGGATTTTCAGAAAATAAAAAAATTGCAGTTTTCTTATTTTCACGTGGCTCAGTAGTTCACGTTAACTCAATAATTCTTTTTCAATTTGTATATTAATTAATTAAAATTAATAAATAATTAAATATTAAAAAACTAATTAACTAAAAATAACTTATACTTAACACTCCCTGGAAAACATTTTTTCTTCGTCAACATTGGTTGATTCCTACCGTCATGCAAGGAACTCATATGGCATGTCTTAGTCATCTAGATTGGTTTTATTTGTTAAATATAATTTCCACAGTCCACATTTTTCTTGGCCCTCCAAAATTAGAACCAATTCTATTGGAGACCAAAAGAAAACTCTATACTTTTCTACTCTATTTTACCCCAAGCCACTCTATCTTACCCTCCTCTATCCTTATCTATCCAGTTTTACCCGACTACATTAGTCTTTCTACTCTGCTCAACCCTATTTTAAACAAACTCTACCATAATCTGCCCCTCTCTGTACAAAATCTACCTTAGTCTATACACATAGCCTTCTTTCTGACCTGGTCATCGTATCTTTTTCTGCCATTGCCCGTCTACCCTATTCTCCCCTAATCATGGTCTCCTCTATTTTCCCCTAATCAACCCGTATGTACCCACTCCATAGCCTAGTTAGTCATTTCAATAATGAAAAAGTGAAATTAAAATCTACAAGTCCTAGTGGGAATCACAAAATATCTAAAGGAAACAATAGCAATTGCCGGTTAATTAATTAAATATACCGTTTAAATTTTGAAAGTACATTTCATTTGTATATAACAGGTGTCTTACAGCATAAGTTGAAAATACATCCACAAAAACTACATTACTTGATATAAAGTCCAATAGGATTGATAAAGAAACTCCCAACCAATAAGTAAAATTGATTGTAACTCATTTAAATTTTTCTATTTCCTGCTATATAAAAGAATTCTGTTATTTATTTTTGAAATTTTTCTAACTTAAATGTGCCGTGTTCCCTTCCATAGCCATCATAACCCTTACACCGAAGGACACTGCATAAATTTAAATAAATAATATGAAATTCCTAAAATAAAACAATGCATCACTGTCTACTCTCCATAAATCACTTCCTCTCTAAAAAAAAGTCCGTAGCGTCAGCCATTCAGCTATGATTAATCTTAAAACATTCTCCTATCTATATATGATCTATTTACGATTCTGCCATCAATTGATATAAATCGATTTGTGCAACTTCATCGATCCCAAATATTTAGTATCTTAATTGTATATAACTTAGGTATTCCCCAGGGAAATTCGTCACAGTATATCTGCCCCATTAATGTCCATATACTTAGTTTCCTCTTTTATCTCTTGTATTCTCTGTTCAAAAATTCCCCATAGCTTGTAATTATTACAAATATAATTCTTAGTTGAATTATGAACATTTAAGAAACAGTTAAATATTTTATATTTAATTTTATTTCCTTTCATTACTTATTTATCTTCTATTATTTTCAATGGTTATTTTTAACTAAGCTTTCTCGTATTCATCTACTGCCTCCTAACATATATAAGTGTATTACATATATAAGTGAATTACTAAAAAAATTTTTACATATCAAAATACTTTATTCAGATATTACATCATGCACAGCGTGCATTTTGCTAAGTGTTCTCAAAATATATAATAATTATGTACAAATAAAATAATAATATACAATATAAATTAATATTTAAGAAATATATACATTCACAACTTAAAAAAATAAAACAAAATAATAAAAAATAATTTAAATTAGCGTGTATTTCGCTTAGGGGGGAAGCTGCCTAATGGTAGTACTCCGAAATCACTATTTACAATTGTTTTTTTGTTTTTTAATTGTTATTAGGAAGTGTTGGCAATGAGGAACTCACGCTGCCTTTTCCTATTCAGGGGTTATACTGGATAGTTTGGGCTAAAGGATTGGGATGCATGGAAAGGTCAGAGTGGAATTTATTAAATCGGGTTGTTATAACGTATTTTACAAAAGGGATTTCAAGGTCATTGTTGGAGTAAGAAATCGGCACGTAATATGTTGCATCAGCTATGATTCTTAGGATTTTGGATTGAAAGGACTGTATTCTTTGGATGTTGGAGGGTTTAGCAGTTCCCCACAGTTCAACTCCATACGTCCAGATAGGTCTCAGTAACGTCTTATAAATGGTAAGTTTGTTTGTCACAATTAAGGTTGACTTGCGGCTTAGTAGCTCGTAAAGTTGTCCAAATCTCCTATTTAGTTCCTGTCTTTAGATTTTTGTGTGTGTGTTCCATGTTAGTCAAGAGTCATGATGAAAGCCCAGATACCTGACGCAGTCGGAAGCAGGGATAGGAATATCAATAAAATAAATTTTGCCTTAGTGTGAACGTAACATGACAGCAATTTCCTTCGTTGACCTAAATGCGCCAGCGCTTGCACCAACGCTGTATGTCCATCAGATGTCGTTGGAGATTTGTCCTGGCAGTATGTGAGTCAACATTGAAAGAAAGGATTGCTCGGTCATCTGCAAAGGTTGCTTGGAGTGTGCTAGGATGAGAGGGGATATCGGCAGTATACAGGATGTACAGGATGGGCCCGAGCCCACTACCTCGTGGAACTCCCTCCTCCAATTGGTATTAATCGAAGTAGTCTAATCCTTGTCGGACCCTGAAGAATCGATTGGTTAGGTAGGAGGGAAGGATAAGGTAAAGGGTTTTAAATTTGAACAACAGTCCGCGATGCCAGACCCTGTCAAATGCTAGCGACACATCGAGGAAGGCACCAATGCAGTACTGCTTGTTCTCGAAAGAGGAAGATATGCAATCTACAACCTGAAACACCTGTTGGACCGTGGAGTGTTTGGATCGGAAACCAAACTGGTGTTTTGCTAAAATTATTAGCACTAAATTCTTTACAATATTGTTCTATTGACTTTTCACTGTTACTCCAACCCATTCGTTCACAACGGGACACAAATTATACAAATGTGACTTTTTCAAATTCACTACTGTAGGTCCTAATTATTTTCACCTATTACTGAAGTAAAATAAACTATGAATATTCCAGGGAAGACTGCAAATCAGATTATTTACACGCCTTAATGTTTATATATTTTCGAGTTTTGTGGAATGCAGTCAAAAATTTGTACAAACCTAATTGAAGCCCCAACAACCTGGATCATACGCCCTACACTACAAATACTCGTCGTGTATTGTAAATCTACCTAATAACTTATAATTAACTAACTTCTATTAACTAAAACCACTTTAGCGCAAAATTTCTATGCGATACCCCCTTAGCGTATCACTCCCCATGTAAAAACCCTGTGCTACAGTCACCAACTGAGGAAATCAGGTTATTCCTATCATCGTATGTAGTAGTAGTAGTAGTAGTAGATTGAAGGGCAATCAACTTCTAGGTTATTACGCCCTATAAATACCCTTTAATATGTTTACTATAAATTAGTTAATAAAATACAGGAATCAGGATTATTTCAACCACTATAACAACCTAAATTAATGGAGTTTTTTTATTTTTTTTATTTAAATATTATTATTATATATTTAATAAATTATAATAAATAAATTATTATTAACTAAAATAATAAATAATATCTCATTCTTTAATTTAGATTTTCCAGGCTATACCTGCTTTTTTAAGAAAGTTTAACAGCCCATCCACTGTAGAGGGGTTGTTCCCAAGGCACTCCGCCATATTTCTTCCAATGCCTTCCCTAGTGAAGTAATTCTGATAAACTGGGCAAACCTCTATGATGTGCTGGATTGTTAGGTGAACTTGTTAGGTATTACACTTAAGCGGCAGATCTTTGTTAATTAGGTGTATATGAGTAAGGTTCGTGTGACCTCTTCTCTTCTACTCCCACGGATGGAGGTGTTCCATTCTTTTGTGGTGTTTTTTATACTCCGCAGTTTGTTGTGTGCTGGTTCTCNTCTCCTCTCTTCTTCCTCCCCATCTCTCTCTCCTCTCTTCTTCCTCCCCATCTCTCTCTCCTCTCTTCTTCCTCCCCATCTCTCTCTCCTCTCTTCTTCCTCCCCATCTCTCTCTCCTCTCTTCTTCCTCCCCATCTCTCTCTCCTCTCTTCTTCCTCCCCATCTCTCTCTCCTCTCTTCTTCCTCCCCATCTCTCTCTCCTCTCTTCTTCCTCCCCATCTCTCTCTCCTCTCTTCTTCCTCCCCATCTCTCTCTCCTCTCTTCTTCCTCCCCATCTCTCTCTCCTCTCTTCTTCCTCCCCATCTCTCTCTCCTCTCTTCTTCCTCCCCATCTCTCTCTCCTCTCTTCTTCCTCCCCATCTCTCTCTCCTCTCTTCTTCCTCCCCATCTCTCTCTCCTCTCTTCTTCCTCCCCCCTCTCTCTCTCTCTTCTCTTCTTCCTCTCCCTCTCTCTGTCTCCCCACTCACTCACTCATTCTCTCTCTCTCCTCTCTTTCTCCCCCCCTCGCTCTCTCTCTCTCTCTCTCTCTCTCTCTCTCTCTCTCTCTCTCTGGCTTATAAGATAAAATTGATCATTTATTCTTTTTTTTATATGACTGATCTTTTATGCAAGCGAAGATATATCAAAGGTTTCGTTGATGAATGGTTAATATCCATCAGTATATGCAACGGTGAGTAAACAGTTATGTGAATACCTCTTTTACGGCTCACCATTTTTACGAGGAAGACATCAGTAGTCAGTCGAAAGCATAATTTTCTCTCTTGTCGTAACTCCGCCATTGAAAATTTGTATTAGTAATTCTACAGCTGCCATTCAAATGAATGCCCCATTCAAACTGGCAGTTTGCGAACTAAATTGTAAGTCAAAGGACCTTTCATTGTAAAACTTTACTCCCTTAGCACTTATATTTTATTGTATTTATTTTCTTTCTTCTGTATTCTAGAGCTGGGCAAGAGGAAAACTTTACCTTAAAATAGAGCCTTCAAGTTAAATTGGCCTCGATTATTACAATGTAGATGAGATTGTAATTACTTTTAAACTTCTTTTTAGTTGAACTGTTTTATGCAATTTAAATGCAGCAATGGGTTTTCTGATGTAATTAAAAACGCCTACAATGGAATATATTTGTATAAGACAATGGAATATATTGTATATGGAATATACAAAGTACAATAACATGTGACTCTGCTACACTAAAGGCCTCCAGGTTTATTTATTTGTATTTCTTACTCGGAAGCTTTCAGTCGATCGGGGTCATAATGACTGGTAACGCTATCTCGCGGTGAAAAGCATTAGTCAGATTACTCCCGCCATGATAACACACACACTGAGGCCATTATATTTGGCGTTCCTCTATTTGTTTTGGGAATATAACAACACTTCGGTAAAGTCCACTCAAATGAAGTTAAAATATATCTGATAAAAACCCCCAACGATTGGTAGGTTGTTTACCAAATTACCAGAAAATATAGCAGTACAGAAAAAAAATACAGGCATATTTGTCAACCAAAAATGTATTCTTATAAAGTAAATGTTTTTTGTTGGGGTTCGGTCAAGGTTGATCTAAAAAAAACAATTTAAAAAATATATGTTTTTAAGCCAGGGCTTCTTGAAAGTGAGAGGGGACGTCGTGCCTCTTGGATCCAATGTTCAAGACTGAGAAATTTTTTTTACCACATTTAATAAATTGTATTTTTTTTCACTTCGGCCGAAAACCCTCCATTTAAATGTATTCTCTAAAGGGTTTACAATACCTATATTAATTTCTAAATACTGCATGTGAACTTAATTTCCATACTAAAAACATTTTTAATTTTTTCAATAACATGCATTTTATCTTTAAAAATTATGAAATAATAATATTAGATAATTATATTTGACAGATATGTATTATTTAATGTTATTGTTTCGTATCACTAACATTAATAAAGATATTTACTATTTTCTATTTAATTTTCCTCTACATTTTAGCTATTATTCTTATGAAAACAAGCTTAAATATCATTTGGTTTTTATAGTGCGGAGTTTGTTTTATTTGTGTGTGTGTGCGTGTGTGTGTGTGTGTGTGTGTGTGTGTGTGTGTGTGTGTGTGTGTGTGTGTGTGTGTGTGTGTGTGTGTGTGTGTGTGTGTGTGTGTGTGTGTGTGTGTGTGTGTGTGTGTGTGTGTGTGTGTGTGTGTGTGTGTGTGTGTGTGTGTGTGTGTGTGTGTGTGTGTGTGTGTGTGTGTGTGTGTGTGTGTGTGTGTGTGTGTGTGTGTGTGTGTGTGTGTGTGTGTGTGTGTGTGTGTGTGTGTGTGTGTNGTGTGTGTGTGTGTGTGTGTGTGTGTGTGTGTGTGTGTGTGTGTGTGTGTGTCTGTGTCTGTGTATGTACGTGCATAATTTTAGACGGCCACATTTTGAACTCTAAAACTATGTTCTTATTATCCATAAAATCCCCCCCCCCCCTGCTAGTCTCTAATACAGAACCATTGAATATTTTCAAATTCACAAGATAAATAGCATAATAATTTTCTTAAAGGTTATGGTTCTTTAACAAGACATACTGATGATTATTTACCATAAATCTGCTAAAAAAAATACATGTCACCTTAAAAGTACCTTTAATATATATTTTAAGTATAAAACTAATCATTCTTCAATAAAGAGAAGTTATACCATTCTTTTTATAAGGCTTACCAGTTCAAAAATGGAAGAAGAAGGTTGAAACTTAAAAACTTTTATTTTTGTGAGTCTATTGTCCTTGTTTATCATCCAGTTTATCTTGATACTCATCGTGCTATCGTTCGGGACTGATTTTTCACAAGTCAATTAACACAAACCAAAAGGTGGTGTTGATTTCCTTGAAGGGTTTGTGCTAAAAGCAGGTTGACAATTACCATGTGGTAGTCACTGATTTCCACTTGTGGTCATCCTATTGATTGATGGGTCGCAGCCTATTAATCAGAGCCAGAGGCACCCTTCAAGTATGGGTTAAGGCCGGATCTCTGGAATAATTAAGCCTGAACGCCATGCAATCTAAGACAATTGAAGCTGCAGGAGCGCAAATACACAAAAAAAAAAATTAAATTTTAAGCTGAAAATAATTTTTGCCTCTCCAATGTAGGAATTTTGAATATTTGGTGGAATTTTCAAAACCCTCCACATTTGACTAACATGAATATCTATTTACTTAACGGGATGTAAATTCACGATTCTTACATAGATTGATATGGCAGTCTTAAACCTTTCTACGAAGGCTTGACACAATATTTTGTAGGTCAAATAAGAGCAGATGGTTTTTAAATCTGAAACTAAATAGATGGAAGTCTTATAAAATTATTATCTCACGATAAAAGTGTATAAATACTTGATAAGCAATATACAATAAAATAATAATATACATATTCTAACAAATTTTACAAAGATGATATTTATAAATGTAACTACAATGACTGAGCTCTCCCCCACTCCACCTTCTTCCAAGAAAGTTTAGTGCCTGGCTAGTCTTAAGCTCATTGTCCTCTCAGCTTTAAATTAAGTTGCGTCATTTACTGTTATCTCCATCCCTTATTTTGCAGATTAAGAACAACTCTAAAGGTTTCTTTGTCATAGTTCGGTTCTTATGCAAATTTATAATTTATTCTAAATAATTTAAATTTTCTATAAATTGAAGTTTTTAGTTTTTTTGTTTGTTTTTTAAAGGACCTATGAGGCTAATGAACTAAAACTGAAATTCTTTTTTTATAATTCTAATAATTGTTAGGTAGAAATTTAATTGGTATTATCCGTCATTCAGAAGCTGAATAGTTTACTCATGTAAATCATGTGTAAGTCGCTTTCCCATGTTTAACTAAAGGTAGACATAAATAAGAGTAAATTTTATCTATAAAAAGAAGAGAAAATGAATGGAAATATGGTCACTATGATAGCCACAATTTTAAAACATAAACATTAAAATTGTATTCCATCCATTAAGTTCCTCAAGTTTTTCGGTACTCAAATAAAAGGGAAAATATTACACTTATAAATTTTGGAAATTTTACCACTTTATCTCTCATTAATTTTCTAATTCTTTTCTAATTTTAACAAAAAATAGGTTTATTCAAGGATTTTTAAAAGAATCACTATTGAGAGTTGTGTCATTGGTCACCTTCTCTCCTCATGTGATTGATATTGAATGTCATTTTTTTTTTCTAATTCATTGTAGTGATCAAATTACAAAATTTTTCAATTTCACAGAATGTAATAAATAAATAAAAGTTTAAAAAAAAAAAGAATCACTAAACACTCATTTTTTTTTAAATAGAGAAAAAAGATCATGCCCAACAATCAAAATTAAATTAATTTTTTTTATATTATATAAAGGTATGTTTGTTTTTTTCACATTACTGTTATAAAAAATACGTTTTACACTTACTTTGCTCTGCAGATAATTTTCTAAACCCTTTTATAATAACATAGGTATTAGGATTTCAAATCGTGTTTTCCCCTGAAATCCTCCATTATATATAAATATATAATTTTTCATGGATCATATTTTTAGCTTTTCCAGTATATAATTCGTTTAAATCTTTCAAAAGTGATCTCATGGTAGCAAAGTTTATTACTTGATTTCTCTATAATAAATCTGCTACAATCACATGGGGATTTGAAATCCAAATCGCAGCGCTCAAAAGAAAGCCAGCAAAGTAATTTGGAGAAGGCCAATGCTTAATACCATAATCATAATTTAAAAGTGATACAACCACATCAAACTGTCTTTGGATAAAATGGAATGGAAAATTTCAGGAAAAAAAATGTACATTTCAATGCTGAACAACTGTTCTTCTTTCATGCAGAATTGGAGCACTTCTGATTGTATTTTCTCCAATTTTTTTCAGAATGAACAGCTGATTTCCTATGAGAAAAAAGAGAAATAAACTTTTAAAAAAGGGCTGTTGAAAATTCCAAAATTTGTAAATAACTTTCTCACTTTGTAAAGTAATTAGAAAATTTATTTTTTATAATGTTATAAAATTGTTGCAATTTCTAGGGTGTTTTATATTAGAAAGTAACTACCATTGTATTGAATTTCCACAATGTTCTTAATTATAAAACTAAAGAAAAAACTTCTTTTTTTTTTACATTAATTAAACTTAATAAACTTTTTAGTTCTTTGAAAAAATTCTCTATAGGAGAAATGAGGGTGTATGGGTGGATTCTTAGCTACGCCTGTGCAACTAGCGCCCCTACTTGAGGCCGGAAAAAACCGAGTCCCCTGGTTACGTCATAGCCCGGGCAGGTCGCTAGGCCAAGAGACGGGGTCGGAGAAATTTCACCTTGACTGCCCCAATAAATTTTGATTTTATGTTTTAAATGGAAAGTTAATTTTAAATAAATAATGTATTTCAGATGAGCGAACCATTTCCTCTTTTTTTTTCTGAATTTGCAGTTGAAACTTATCTTACAGTTTAAAGGACTAGGATCTATTCCTATTACTTTAGGCCGAGATTCATATTAGAGATTCATTTTTGTTAAAAACCTTGTCAATACATAGTCTAATATTTTGTATTATATATATATATATATATAGGTTATGGTTCT
>KZ807652.1:57943-69640 GCA_000696205.2 Oncopeltus fasciatus | reverse complement strand
ATATTAAGTATATCTTAATAGCCATGTTCCCCTAAATTTTGATTGATAATAGTTGGATAAAAAATTTTATACAGATCAATATTATGAATTCCTAAAACTTCAAAAAAATTGATAACTAATTTTAGGGGAACAATATAAATGAAGAATGTACAAAGACATCATTCATATTACTGAAAAATAGTTTACATTAATGCGGTAAATTGTAACCTCAATTTATAAAATAAAGAAAGAAAGTATAGAAAAATAAAGAAATACTGTAAAAAAAACATTATGCTATAATTGTTAGTAAATGTTTCAATAAAATTTTACAAAACTACAAATTAGAAACCTTTTTCCTAATAATTTAACTAGAAGGTGTGAGCGAACTATTTATTTTCAATTCAAAAGGCGAATAATGCATCCATTCATATTTCTGATTGTCTTCGGATGAGATCGTTAATAGTTTAAATTGAGCTAGAGGTTTCATGAGTTTTTCACATGAGTAAATTTTTAAATATTTATAAACTATTTAATTGTAAGTTTAAGAATATTTCATAACTAATATATTCAATTTTTCGTTAACCAATTAATTGTTGGTAATTTTATTTTTAGCCATAAATTCTTTTCTACCCAACACACGTAGAAATCATGTAGGTTTAGGCTTTCTTTTGCGTCATTAAATTTGAATTAATTGACTCAACTTCTAGGCCCTCAAATATTACTTCATCTCTTTAGGATGGAAGATAATGGAAGATGCTCAATCTTGAATCATTGTCATAACATCTCAATATATTAAATTTTTTTATCAGTTCTTAAAGTCAAGAAAAAATATGAGACAAATATAAAAGGTATAATCATATAATCAAGTTACAAAACTTGAGGTAAGGCAGGTAAGTTACTATTAGGCTTATCTGTAATTTCCCTTGAAACACTCCAGGAAAAACTACTCCCTTAGGCTGTCTCGATAAGACTCTTAAAGAGCAGAAAAATAAGGGAAAATCTTCCCCTCTACTAAGGTATTCCCTCCCAGGGGAAAAAAAGGGAGAAAATTCTGACAAATTATCAAAATTACAATATACTATATAAAATTTTAAGCTTTTGTTTTTAGACTATAAAAAAATAGAAAGAATTTCCATTATTTTTGTTCATTAAAATAACCATACATATTTTGACAATCCTCTTGAACCTATATAATATTACCGTTTTATGTATATGGTATTATTGAAATATGAATACTAATTAAAAAATGTTATGTTATACTACATTATAATAACCAATGAATGACCAATAAATTGGTACAGTACCATTTGTTTTGGTATAGGACCTCTTCCAGCAGCCAAAAACCCCAACAAAAAGCCCAAATAAAAGTTAAATGTATCAGTGATCGAAATACTTTCATCTCTTAGTTAATGACCCTTACCCCCAGCAAAAGACAAGACAAGAGTATTATATTCTGTAAAAAGTGCATTGATATTTCATAAGATGTATAGATGGAAAATAAAAGAGATACAATATTTGAAAATTAGTCATTCCTTAGTGTTTGTAGCTAAAAAAAAACAATTCATAGAGCAAAATATGAGTGAAATTCCATCGAACAGTAGCTGCTTTAAAAAAGCGAATTGCACAATTTTTTTTTTTAATTTACGGAGTACTGAGAATTAAAATGTAAAATTAGGCTGGTTCCCTTTTTAAATGTTTCCTGCTACTGAGGAAGAATTTAGATCAACATAAGAAAAATTTGGGAATCATCATAGCTATACACATTGTTTGTTGTATCAATGTAACATTATCAAATCCCACAGATTCTGTTTCATATTTATTTCATGCTCTTTAGAACACAGATAAAAAGAGGCCAAATGCCCATTCGAAGCAATATATAAATAAATTAACCCAAAATGGAATATATTAGATGTAAAAAGTATTTTTCCCCATTTATAATTAATTATTTATTTACAAAAAGAAGTTTTTTATTCTTCCTGACTTAGAAGGCTTTATTAAGGGCAGTTTTTTCCTTCTACTTATCATTCACAATTTTTTTATAGAGTAAAATATTTGTTCAAATGGAGAGTTTTTTTGACCTTAGATGTTATTCTTTGATGATTTTAGTTAGGGTTCGGTCAAGGTAGATACAAAAAAATACTTATTTAAAAAAAGGGTATTTTTGTAATTTTTAAAGATTATCTGCCAACGTGTCGGCTATCAATGTAAGCCATCTTCAGAGCTGTGGAAATACAATGTTATAAGAATACAAAAATAATTGACAATACTATAATATAGAATTAACATAATGTAATGTGATATCAAAAGTATGAATGTAGAAAGCTATATAAGAGAATTAAAAAAACATGCAGACAACAACCTCTTAAAAAAAATAAGTTTTTAACAACCTCTTAAATAACCAGGTGTGGTCAATTACTGTTTTAATTTATGTAATTATTTTTTAAGAGGTTGTTGTCTGTATGTTTTTTTGTTGGGATATAATCTTTTTTATGAAAACACTTTTTTTTTTAAATTTGTGTTTTTTGTTTTTTTTAATATACCTTGACCAAACCCCAAATAAAATCTTCTAAGAGTAAAATATTTGTGGGTTTTAGAACACAGATCTGAAACATGAAGCCTGTATCTAGAACCCGGCAAACACAAACGTTGAAAATCCTTTCACTAGAACTCGTTGGAAACAATCATGTCAATCCTAAGATAGGTTCGAAGTCCGGCGTTCGTCTGAGAGGTGGAAATCCGGTCTAGCACGTGGTGGGAGCCCTCGCGTGTCTAGACTTTGAAATTCAGCAGAATAAGTACTCCAGTCTAGATTTCATGTCGGAGCTTTGGCATCAACAGCGAAAACTTCAAGAGAAAAATAACTTCATCAAATAAACATATTTTTCACTGTTTATGGAAGAGTTTCGAGGGTGAGATAAAAAAGAAATTGCGGTAAACACGGGTATACTCGTGGTGAAACAATTCAACTATTCTAGCATGCGCTAAGACTTTACTTTGGCTCTACTAAGATTTAAATACGCAATACTCAACTGAGGTTATATAACACAACAAAAACTTATTATAACTCTACAAATAAAGTAAGTCAATGTTAATTGTAAGATAAATGAACAGTAATAATTTCAGAAAAAAAAGTCCCACAACCTTATTTAGTTATTTAGAGATAGTTGATTGACCATCGAATTTCATTAGGATGGATTCGGTCTTGGTATTTGAAAAAAATAAAAACTAATTTTCAAATGAATGTATTTATTGTAGCCAAAGTTTTGTTCCGATTCCAGGCATTCAGTAAAAAAGAACCAAAAAATACAACTATATACGATATCATATTAAAAAGGAATGAATAAATGAATAAAATAAGCGATTTTGAGAGAGAAACATATTTATATGTCGAGGATGTGTAACACTTTCTAGGATGTCAGCACACCATTCTGGCTGCCTGATTTTTCCCATTCAATAAAAAATGGTACAAAATTAGGACTGGCTGTTCCTTAGTAGTCCTCTGAGTCATTACAAACAGAGGCAAAGAAAGAAAAAATATTTTGTGCACAGTGAGCATTATACATGTTTTTTTAGGCTGAGAAGTACAGTGCCTTAATCAGGCTAAGAGTATATTTGTGCCATTATGTAGGTTATTGAGCTAATATAATTTTTAATATAGAGAAGTGAGGAGAGGGGGAGAACTTAGTCAGGGTTTTGGTCTTAGGAGCTAAAGAATTAAAAAAATTATTTGAAAGCAAAAAAGCTACTTTCTAATTTCCTTCATCAGGGCTGAGTATCAAGAGAAAACGTAAAAAAAAATATATAAACATGTGTATATGCTATAATGCAACACATGAATAAATTATTGAAGTACAGTACAACTGTGTGTAATCAATTATATGGAATCTGAATACTGCACATAGTAAGAGAAAATAGGTAATATCATGAAAGCAATATACCAATTAGGGTTAGTGGGTGACCGAATCCTCTCTTTACGGACTCTCTTCGCTCGACAGTCAACTAATTCCCCCAAAATTTATTACAGAAAATTTTACTTTCATGAAATTTGGAGCGTTCAAGAAAATAAGAATGGGGGCGGGATCAAAAAGAAGAACTTTATATGAGATACGTCAAATTTAGAGTGAAACTGCGTTTCTAATTTTTTTTTTTTTTTTTTTTTTTTTTAGAATTTGTGAATAGTATTAATGATTTATATCATTTATGGACTAATAATGCAATGGGTGTGCATGTTGGAAGAATTATTTCTACTAAGGAAGAGTGACCGGAAAGATGAGGGAGTGTACGAAAGTTCGTGATTTTCGTCAACGCCCAAAGCAACCTGTTAGAGTCTTGACAGAAGGGCTGTTTGAAGGCAACCAGTCACGGCGTAGGTCTTGATTTTATTTCTCCATAAAAGTGAGATTGTTTGTATCCCTCGGGTTATAGGGCGTCCCAGAAGGGCCTGTTCACCTGTGGATCCCAAATCGGAAAAGGGCTTATCTTGGATAACAGATCAAGTGGGCTGAAAATGCCTCCACAAGTGATAGCTATAAAGCTCTCTGAAAAGCATGAGTTCATTTCCTCTAATTTTGGAATTTATGAAGGGACTGGATCTATGATTTCCAGAAATTAGACAAAGGTTCTGTAAAAACCTTTTTGTTTGTTTAGATTTTAGTATTTAATTGTTGTTAAAAAAACAACTAATGACTACAAGTCAGATTCTAAATAATCAGATGTTCATACGATCTCCAAAATTTAACAGATGTTAGAGTAGATAGGAAAATAGGCATTCTTCTGGCTCCACTCTTTAAATATAAAATTAGATTTTCCGGCGCTTAAATGGTGTTTTTTTCTGGTTTTGGGGAAAATACGAACAAAATGTGTGTTTGTAATTTTAAACTGTCCATATTTTTATCTTCCCCGTAGAATCGTATTAAAATTGTTAAAATATATCAAAATTAGCCACCAACATAGAATAACTTGATTTCTGTACGAGAAATCTTCTAAGATGTATAAGAACAACTTTTTGGGGGGGGCGGGGGGTTGGTCTTCTTAAGGTCTAAAAAATTTTGTAATTATTTATGAATTATTAATGACACATATATTATCTAATATTTCCCTATTCATGTATTTGAGTCTTATCTGTTTAATGTCATTTTACTCATTTTAACAGTTTAATAATTCGACCATTAGTTACATAAATTAATAATTATTATTAATTAATCAGTAACCGCATCATTATTAATAAATTTCTCATTTAATGCTAATGATGTGTAATTCTTTAGAGAGTGTTATTTATACGAACACCATTAAATTTCGACTTATGTTTATTTTTTCATTTGTAGATTATATTTTTTTTTTTATTAAAGTAACTTACGTTTATTCTAAATTAAAAAGAAAATTCACGTTTAACATTATAAATTTTGGCTTGGTTATGAAATCATTATAAACGTTCATTGTGATTCTTGTTGCCTGTCACAAATGCATACCTTTACTAGACTTTTATCCAGAAATAAAAACGCGCCTTTAGACAAGGGTGTCTGGAATAGGGTGGTTACTTCTATACAATCAATCCTTGTTCTTTCCTGATCAGTTTAACGTGGCATAAAATAAGATAAGAATCGACCAAAATATATTTTTTTAAATAATATAATAATTATAAACAGCTTAAAACAAATTAGTCACGCAGTTTATGTTACATATCTTTAAATAGCAACATTATAGTCAATGCCATCCGTAATAGAGGATTGTTAGTACAGTCCCTTGCTGAGCAATCTTCGCCCTTATGGCAGACTTTTCCCCAAGTTTACAATACTGAGAAGCGGTAAGAAGAAAGGGTTGAATAGGGTTGAACGCCCCAGACAGCAAACAACCCCTATCGGAAGTCTGGAGTGGCGGTTCCAAACTCCCCTGAAAAACAATAACATATTCCAGTCGGCCCCAAACCAAACACACACACACTTGACCGCTTGATTTATTAAATGTCGCATGGATATAGAGACATAGTGTTGAGTACGTCGGGCGAAACAATATTCTCAAGTAGAAGTTATAGGAAACTGTCAAAACATTTTATCTCCTCAAGACTATGTGTCGATCGCATACAGTGTCCATTTCATTATTAGATGATTTTAGTTGGGGTTCGGTCAAAGTAGATCCAAAGAAATACAATTTTTAAAAGAAGTGTACTTTTTTAAAGATAATCTGCCAACGTTTCGGGACAGGACGTCCTCTCTCGTCTTCATGATAGCCCTGAAGATGGCTTACAATGTAAGCCGAAACGTTGGCAAATAATCCTTTTAAAAAATACACATTTATTAAATTTGTATTTTTTTTTTTGGATCTACCTTGACCAAACCCCAACTAAAATCATCTAATAATAAAATCTACGGTCAAAAAACTATCCATTTTAACATAGTGTCCATTTCATTTTTGACAAACTTAAGTTGGTTAATTTAAATAAAGTTTTTTTCACTGAAAATATTCCAGCAATCATCAATTTAACTGTTTATCACGAACGTACGCTTAGGAGTTTTAAGTAAATAATTTAGGTTAATTTTATATTATTTGCTCTGCAAAAAATTTATGCAATTTTATTAAACATAAAAGTATCATAGTATATAGTTCTTCATGGTACCTTTTCTGCTACCATGAAGAACTATATACTATGAAAATTTCCCATATTTTATAAATGGGCATACGAAAGAGTAAGGAATGGGGGTAAAAAAGAGTAAGAGAGTAACTTGATCTTTAAAATTGTAGAAGAGAAGAGCAAATAAGTCGCTGAGGGTAACTCTAGGTTGGCCAATATAAAGAGGGCTCAACTCTCCTATTTCATAATTAAATATCTTCCTCTTCATCCACAATTTACAGAAATCCAATATAAATGTAAGAAAATTTAATTTGGTGGATTTTAAGCCGATTTTAAAATAGTTTTTATACTAATAAATATAATAATCACAATAAATATTTATTAATCCGTTATACATATTAATATATCATATTAAAAGTTAGAGGCGCTAAATTAAATATTAAATGAGATACCTACATCGTAAAAATGTAATATATATTCTTGGGTCTATTGTTCACACTGAAGTTATTCCATTTGTTTTTCAACTATCGAGTCCTTATCACTCTCTGGAATATAAGAAGCAAAGCTATTATTGTTCTATACTTATCAATCCAAATACATTTACAGTCATTTCTTTCTTAATTTTGATATTATGTAACAAGTTTTCTTGTTAACCAAGCACATTATTTTTATATTTTCCGTTACTTTCCCCGATCCTACCTATTACATCCCTAAAATGATTGTCACTAAATTGTATAAGCAAGTGCATGTGTATCAGTCAAAGGTACATAGTTTCATAATGCTTTATTATAAAGTTTCTTTTAAATACAAAACGAAAATCTAAGTTATTGAATAGTGGATTAAAAAGGACAAACTGTCAACTGCGAATAAAAAAAAAAGCTTTATGCGCTCTTGATATTTAGTTTAAAACAATAAAACAACAAAAAAAATTTTTTTTTTTTTGTATATGAAATATTTTACAGTTATAAACTGAAATTTATGGAGGGTTGAAATTAATTTTGAAGTTTCATATGAACTATAAATTCTAACTTAAGGACCTAGAAGCGACAATTATATTTTTATCATGAATGAAATTTTTATTTTACCTTTAAATGCAAAAAATTAAGGCATGCTTTGTTACTCAGCCTAATTTTACCAGTAGGAGTGGGGGTTTGTGTGACTTGGACAGTACAAATACAAATATTCGTGAGCAAGTAGACTTGGTTTATGCAGTTCTTTCGAAAAGGACTTTTTAATGTGTTTCATTCAAAGGCCGCACTTTGAAACTAAAAATTACTTTTAAAAAATAATATTTTAGTGTGATTTACAGTTCAAAATCTGAGGGCTCGCAGGGTTATTATAATTCGACGTGTAGAAAAAATCTTGATGAGCATAGAACTCGAGGAAAAGATTTTTTTAAATAATGATTAGTTGTGGTAAATAGTCCCACGTTAAATTTTATACAAGAAAAGGGAGCCAGATAATAAATCTTAAAAAGGAGAGTTTGTTGACCGTAGATATTATTCTAAGATGATTCGCATTTCTTGACCGAACCCCAACTAAAATCATCTTAGAATAAAAAATCTTACTACCTCACCCGAGAATTGAACCCGAGACTCCTGCTTTCCGGGCAGTTATGCTGACCACTCCGCAACCGAGGCAGGCTAGATAATCTCTCCAACTCCCCAAACTCTACTCCGTGTCTATACCCCCAAGTAAAAGGAATATATCGACTTATACTCGAAGGAGCTGGCATTGTCAAGCTGTTTGTTAGACTCTCGTTTCTATCGATATTTCTTTTTAAATAATGATATTAATTGAGGAATGTAATCCCACATAAAATTTTATATAAGATAGTATAGTAGGATCTTTTTTTGGCTCCCTTGCATTTCTTATCTAAAAGATTGTTTTGTTTGTGACTGGACTCCTCAGACCTATTTTCTTCATAAAACTAATAGTTAGGGAAAATGAAATGGACGATTTATCAAGTTCGCTTTGAACTTAACCCTTCGCCTTGGGGTTAAAAAAAAAAAAAAAATCTCAGACAGTAATAATGATAAATAATAAGTGACGTAAACCCCTCGTCTGGGGTAAAATTACAATGTAGCGAGGGGCGCATAATGAGAGAAGTTGTCTCCCGCCGGACTGAAGTTGAAGCCCGCAGAAATAATGACAAATCTCTCGGAGGCAGTAAAATATTCAGGTTTCGTTGGAAGTTTGCTAATAGTCTCTAGGCAGCGAGGTAGGTGTCTGGACGCTCTTATACAGCCTCCTACATCATTAAAGCTCTTGTGGGCATGAAAGTGACGTCACAGCACCCTTCCGAACTAAATCAGGGCTCGAGAAATGATGCACTCTAAAAATATACCAAAGTACGCAAGCTAACGCCTGTCTCCTCCCTCATTCGCCCTTTCCTTTTATACTTCAACTCCCTGCGTCAAATGCTCTAATTTACTCTAATATAGATAAGTTGTTGCAACCCTTATTATATTTTAGACATATTAATATTTTTTTGGGATTCGTGTCAATATGTATGGGGATTTAAGGATATTTTAGCAAATTTTCCTCAAAGAAATCATGCTATAAAAAAAAAAATCTATAATTTCTCACCGCTATCAGAGGGTCTTTGCAATATATGATAAATATCTTTCAAAATCTGTATGGGCTTTAGCGTCCTCAAATTATAAAATAACAAAATTAAATTCGGCAATCCAACTTTTTTTTAGAATACTTCCATCAAAAAATCAAGCTGTTTATGTTGGTACTATGTGTCTTTTGAAAAATTTTGCTGATTACATCAATTAAAAAGAAAAAAAAATTAAAATTAAGGTCCTCGATTATTAAAGTAAAGAAATAACCTTATAAAAAATGATTATTCTTCGAGTGTCGAGAAATGTAGAGAATTTAGAGAAAGTCTAAAAATTTTCAAATCATCTTTACTGCATTTTATTTATAATGAAAATACATTTATCTATAATACAGATATTTCAGAATATAATTTTGAGGCTGCAGATCCTCTTCTTCTTAAAATGTTTAAAACAAATTCGTTAATTTGGCTTCTCCCCGCAAATCGTTGGACTAATTATATTTTAGTTGAAATCAGACGATTTGATTTCAAATAATTATTTTACTAATAACAAGAAAAATTTTAATTTTAAGAAATTTTGGCTTGCATATTTTATGGAACCATTTGTTGAAGTTATATATATTTCATAAAATTACATAAGTTTTCTACCTTTCNAAAAAATATTAAGAATATTTTATTTTAAAGAATATGACGCCTTATTAAAGGCTTAAGATAAATGGTGGAAAGTAAAAAAAAATTTTTTGTAAGATATATGACTGAGGAATTTACCTTATTAATTTCGCAAGTTAATAATCGCACATATGAAATATGTGTGAAGTATCCCCAAGTTATCTAGCAGTCTTTTAACTTTATTCTTTCTCATAGTCAATATAAGTCAAGAAGTTTTAGCTTGAAAACAAGCTCGTTCAAAACAAAGTTCTTGTAGATAAGGCATAAATAAGAGGGTTGGCGGTGGGGTACACAGAAGGAATCCAAATTGAAACAATTGGAACTAATGGGGCGGTAACCTAGCCTTATCTGAATGTTTGCCGGTGGTCGTACGTGTGGTCAGTTTATGTGCACTCAAGCTATACCTCCACTGTGTTTGCCTCTATCTCTGTGTGTGCACATGGAATGCTCCCTGGTGCGGGAAGGAAAGCCTACGCCAGCCCGCGTGGGCGTACACAACCCCCAAGTACATGTGTCTGTGTGTCGGAGGGGTGAGTGGTAGATAAATTACCGGCTTAACTCAATTCTTTGCCTCTCTAGGGCACTTAGCCTTGCCTCCCTAATCTGCTGGGCCTTCTGAAAGGGTAAGGGTACTTTCAGCTTTGCCCTTCCAGCCACTTCCTGATAAATTATTAGCTGTACCTTGATTCGCGTTAGGTCATTTCCAGCCTTAACTGGATTTGGACCGAATTAGGCATGGTGATACATAATTTATTATTTTTGCTAAACGATGAGGTAATTTGGCTGCTAAAATTCTTCTTAGAAAACTATTTTTAAAATATGAATTGATGATAAAGCTTTAGCTATTTTGGGTGTACTACTTGACAGTCGAGCTTTATGAGAAGAGCTTAGTCAGGGATTTAATCTTGGGAGCAGAAAAAATAAAACTTATTATCTTTCTGTATGATAGCTGGCTGGTTGAGGTTATCAGTCAGAGGTGTGTGAAATAATTGAGAGGTTGATCATTAACATCCACAGTTCAAAAATTTAAGTAAAATACTAAAATAACGTAATTTCAGAATTGATCAAAAAAACCTAAATATTGGATGGATAAAACAAGGAGTTCAACCTTTATGGCTAATGTACCATTCTAGCCCTCTGTTTGATAAAAGTTAGACATTCTGTAAGGAATACCTTCAATTAATCAACTTGATATTATTGTAGTTTAAACTGTGGAGGTTACTGACCAACTTCTCGATTATTTCATCCACCATTGATAAAATTTATTTGTAATCAAAAAAGTTGTTTTTTTTTCTTACGTTTCAGCCTAAATTTAATTTGATCAGGCCTTTAATTCTATCAATTTTGATTCCATTTAAAGCGCACCACTAAGCTCTTATATACGCCTTATCTACAAGAACATTGCTTTGTACGAACATGTTTTCTAGATAAAACTTCTTGAGTTATACTGACCTTGAGAAATAATAATGATAAAAAACAGCTTGATAACCTGAATATACTTCTCTCTAATTACATGCATGTGTATGTGTATTTGTGTGATAATTTATTTTGACTTCGAAATTAACAAGGTAAATTCTTCTGTCATAATGTTAATTTTTTTTTTTCCTTTTTACTCTTTGATATCCATTTCAAGGAATATTATCAACGCGGGATCCAGCAATTGGCTAGCAGATAGCTAATGACGATGGATAAAAATAAAACATACTTTATGTGTTAATTTATTTAATATCAAAGATTTGAGAAACGTTCATTTTCTTTACACCTATTAAACCTTAAAATCGCTAATTCTAGTTTAGTTTACTAAAAAATAACAATAATAATTGTCTTTATATTCCTTTTTTTTAAAGCAGTGTCAAAAATAAGACTTATGACCCTTGAGTTTTCCGAGGGTATAAATAGAAATATATATATATAT
>KZ807652.1:35168-49952 GCA_000696205.2 Oncopeltus fasciatus | reverse complement strand
ATATATAAATAAAATATAAAGTAATAGTTAATAGTTTGTATTCATTTTAATAGAACTGCTTTCAAACCTATATGTTTCTTGTCTGTAAGAAAGAGCACTTATAATTATATTGCAAAACTCACACAGAACAAATTTTTGACAAGAAAGAGGGCTGCCATTAAAAATCTGGACACATAGAATATTGAAGATAGTTTGTATAGTAAAAATGGCAAATCTTTGCATCCTCTTATTGGGCAAAAGCAAAATGGAATATTCATATGGTTGTAAGTTTATCGGAAAATCATGCTTTATAAGAAAATAATGATGCATATAAAAAATTACTCAATTTTCTTGATTTCCTAGTTCAGAATGCGTTTGAGTTAAAATCCCATTCAGAGAAATAAAAAACCTATTATTGGATAAAATGAAAATAAAACATTAACAGAATGAAAACAGTATAAAATTAAAACCATATATAAAATTAAAGCAAATCTGTAAGACAATTTGGTTTATTATTATTTGTATGCTGCGATAGTTTTGTAATTTACAACAAACTTTCTTTGGTTTTATTTTTTTTTTTCTGATAATAGGTTCCTGACCTCTGTCTATGCGATAATGTAACTCAAAAGTCTTCAGAATTGGAATATTAAGAAAATTTGGCATATTTAACAATTAGTTTAAACCTGTAGAAGTTTTGGTATTTATTGAGCTGAGCAAGCATAGTTTTTTTTTCTTTTTTATAAGTGACTTTAACACACAAGCTTAGAGTAGTATTGGCAACCAAAGAAGTGTAAACTCATCAATCAATAACTCCGTCCCGCAAAAGAGAATAAACAAAACTGATTTCACATATTTCATTAAAAAATGGAAATAAATAAGAGTAAACTAGAGTTTGATCCAGTAATTTGGAAAAAGTTATGTGACCTGAAGATGGTTGCTAAGACGACATGAAGAGGAGGTGGGGCGCACAACCCGGCTAATATCTTTGCATTGTTTTACAGATTTAACTAAACATAAATATTATAATTTATTTTAAATAAACTAACCTTTTATGTTGAAAACAAAGTGTTAACAAAGATATAAACGATTTTTTCAATTTAGTCTTCCTCAAATCCACCTAGCCCCCTGACTGAATCAAAAATGTACATAAACGAGCTTAAATACCGAATTCATTTCGTATTTTAAAAACTGAAATCCCTTCAAACCCTTCCTTAGTTCTTAAATATATACTTCAGCTTACATTTTTGTAAAATATTCTACTATTTCAATTTTAGAAAATTGCAAATACTAAAATAATTTTGGAAATTCTAACATTAACGAAAATATGAACAATGATTCAATTCCTTCTTCCTCGAAATTTCCCTCTGTGCCACACCTTGTCTCTTGCACTGAAGGATGGCCAGAACAATGCTCGGTGGTGCCGGGGTAAGGATCAAGCTTCGATGTTAGACTTTTTAAAATTAATTAATTTAAATTTAATTTATAAAAACCAATTTTACTAATACCGTCTTTATTGATCTTCGCAGTATAATACCGTTTCTTAGTAAATATTTCCTTAAAACGCTAACAGTAATTTGATCGATCTTTTTACTTTATTTCAATTTTAAGTTTCAATAAAAATATAAAGTTTAATAAAATAATAGAATTTATGGTGATTAATGACCACGCCTAGTTGTATCACTAAATAAGATATCTGAATTTTTTTTGTTTTTTTTTAAGAACTACAAATTTTCATAATAATATAAAGAATAGATTAGAATTCACCTGTTTAGTAGGATGCTATATCATGAAAAACTTATAAAAATTATTAAAAAAAACCAGTGTTTTAAAGATATACTTACATTGTAAGTTAACAAATTTTTTAAAACGATACCGGCAACAGGTCCCCGTATTCGAATAATAAATTATCCAGAAAAACTAAATAGAAATAAAATTACAACAAATGGTATAAAGTAATAATATTCTCTCCTTTTGTTAAAAATTTTTTTCCTTGCGATTTTAAGTATCAAATTAAAAAAAAAAAAAAAGTCAAGAGGTTAATTTAATTCAAAAAGTTATTTTTGTTAGATATTCTAACATATCGGCGCGTTTTTATAACTAAGCTTGCCTAGCTCAATTTTATGAGTAACAAGTAACAAATCCAAAAGTTACTATGAATATAAGTTTTATATATATATGCGTGTGTGTGTGTGTGTGTGTGTGTGTTTGTATATGTGTATATATACACACACTAATTGGTTTATATATATGTCTTATAGAGAAAAAAGTGGGAGCCAAGAGCTATTATTATATCAATATAACAGCAAAATTTTGTTTTTCTTTGCTAGATAGCTTTATTTGTGGAATCATGTGAGAATGGTCGGGGTTTCGGCCAGGAAGAAAAAATATACACCAAAATTTGGAGTAATATTTTTATTTATGCCAACGTTTCGGCTTACCTAGTAAGCCATCATCAGGGCAATGGTGTTGAGTGGAGAAATCTCCCCAGGGTGGTTGTTCACATTGTAAACTGCAGAAAACAACTGAGAACAGTTGTTTTCTGCAGTTTACAATGTGAACAACCACCCTGGGGAGATTTCTCCACTCAACACCATTGCCCTGATGATGGCTTACTAGGTAAGCCGAAACGTTGGCATAAATAAAAATATTACTCCAAATTTTGGTGTATATTTTTTCTTCCTGGCCGAAACCCCGACCATTCTCACATGATATTCGAGACGGCCAACTAACCATCAACCATGTTTATTTGTGGAAGTTTGTTATCAAAAATGCATACAAGAAATCTGATATACCTATAGATTTGAGTTGAGACATAGGGAAAAAATCCATAAGATAAGAAAATATTTATTTTTGGATTAAAACAAAAATAAATTTTAAAAAAACAGTGAAATATAAATCACAATCACAAATAAATTTGACTTATTGAAGAAGAAAATCAGAAGAATTTATAAGGCGTTAGCAAAATTTTCCTAGAAGCCTCTGAAAACTAATACGAGCATGTTACCAGAAGATAAATCTTTGCATTCTCCAAGCATAGTATCCGTCTGCAAAGATGGTGTGGAACAACACAAACACTCCTGAGTTTCATGAAATATTTATGAAAATGTCAACTCGTACAAGTGAAATCATAAAAACGAAGAGAAGAAATTTAACTTGGCACAACTAAAGATGATTTGGAAAATTCTATCTGACATTAGATCTAGCCTGAGCCCCGTTGCCAGCATTTTGTGGTCCAGACCCCGAGATTCACACAACCAGAGACTACTAAGACCGAGCAGGGAAGACTCAAATTTCTCTGTAGCAGAGAAAACTATACTTTTAACGAACAAAGCCTATAATTTTTTTTTAATTTATAAATTATTATAATTAATCCCAATAAATTATTGCTTTGTCTCTCCTGATTCCAGCACTAGTTCAATGAAATCCACAACAGCCTGTCTAAATTCCATAGGCACTAACCTCCAAATCCAAAACTAACATCCTCAAATCCAGGCACTCATGTAAAGCCTTAAATTCTACTCTGAGTCTAAAACTTTTTCCTCTTGAGTCTACAAATGTTTCTCTAAGTCCATAATTACTAACCTCAAGACCGCAAATAATCGCCTCAAATCCATAGCAGCCAATTTTGAAGTCAATCAGTCCTTGTCTTGATCCCAAAATTATCACCCTCCAAAACCAAAAGTAACAGCTTCAAATCCACAAATACCATACAAAAGCCCAGAAGTACTACTATGAAGACTAAAATTCACCAAAAGTTTCGCTAAAAAATCTGAAACTATCTTCCTGAAGCCTATAACTATAATTTTTGTAAATTGTAGTTATCAGATTTCATCCCTCCTCCTAAAAATCCAATTATACTCCCCCCTCCTTTAAAAAAAAAAAANCATTATATAAATTTAGTTATTATAATTTTTGGTATCTAGTAAATAGGGTTAAAAAAAATATAAATAAATTTTAAAAAAAATTATTCTTAAACTAACAAAAGCTTAATACAAAGTATTTTTATTTGTTTTAAATTGGTTATTTAAACATTTATATTTTTTCTGAAAAAATCTGCCTTTTATATGGCAATTAATGTGTTGTTATTGTTGCTATTAAATCGCTAGTAATTAATAGCATCCTATTTTATTCAGTGAACATAAACTTTGTCAGAATGCTACGCGGCATCTCATCATTGTTATCCTCCATAATGGAGATTGGTTTGAGAAACTATTTTTGAAGCTCTGTGGATAGAACGATTCGAATGAATGAAGACTTTGATGATTTGACGAATGAAACTCATCATTCTAAAAAAAAAAGTCATAGTAACTACTAGAACTCAAATCTTAATTTGTGTCAATACAGCCAAAGTGAAGGGAGTAACACCTGAAGGTGGCGAATGAGCAGACTAGGAGAGCAACATTTATTCTGATTTAGGTACCAAATGGAGGACTCTTGATAACCGTGCGATGAAATCTATAACCTACCACATAACCTTACCTTCCATCTAAACATGGATGGAGTAGTGGAAGCCCAACAAAAAGTGTACTTTATGATGAAGCCAACATAAGAAAACTATATTTTTTGTATAAAGTTCTTATTTAGCATTATTGCTAGGAATAGACCTGGAATTGAGAGTGTACATGGTAGGACCACACCATTCCTATCCATCAAGCCTCGAGCTAGTACAGTATTAATCAACCTTATAACATGCATGCCCTTCTGATCACAATGAACACTTAGATACATGTATGCCCCACTCCTCACACAACACTTGTGGTATACAATGTATCTATTTGGGACAAAGAACCGTTTAAATAATAATTGTTTTGATTAAATTTAAAAAAAAAACAGTACAATTGGATAAAACCAGATTTTTTATGATCAATTCAATACCAATTTCCGTCAGTGATTCCTCCAAAATAAATAGTTTTAAATAGATCGTGAATAGAGTCATCGATGTGATCATATCCATCCACTAGTAACTTAAATGACCTCAACATTCTGTGTTTTAAAAATCTTTCTTATTACAAATATATTTCATTATTGATTTATCAGTTATTAATTTTTCATTAACTTGGTTTTCCAGCAAGTTACTAATATCGCTATCATCCTTAAATTACTACATTCGTTTAGTAATAGTTGTAATATTTATTTTGTTCATAAAACTTTTAGGAAAGTATTTCGTCAAGAGTTAAGTCAATAATGACACAATTTCCTCTAGATAGTTTCCACTCATTAAGACAATGGTGACACGCCTCTCACCACCTAATAAAGTCGTAAATAGATTTTTAAAAAGCTGTTTGTACAAAATAAACATATTTGAGAAGAAAATAAAATTGTTTTTAACATAAAAAATTTTTCTCTTGAGAGATGAATTCTTTACATCAGAAACTAGACTCAAACTCAGTTAAAAACAATTGACAGGCTTATGGTAACGCAAGAGTTATATCCACTCATTTATTCAGGTGCTTTACGATAAATTACTAAACGAATATAATGTTTATAGAAAATAGAGATTAGAAAACCTAGAACAAAGGGAGTGAGCTTCTATTATATATGCAGGACTCCAAAATAAAATAAAAATAAAGATTAGAATTTGTTGATATTGCAAAGAAAATTGAAAGTATAGAATGTTGAAAAAGTATAATTTTGTCATTTGTCTTAAATCTTGACAGACTTAAGATTTGCTTAAACAATTCAAGTAACAAGTGGTCATCTAAGTCTTTCTAACTTTTAAAACAGTAATCATTCTTACCTATGAGGGATCAACACCTTTTTGATTACAACTATGACTTGAAGGAAGTCGCACTTACCATCTACCTAAAGTTTATAACAAAAAATATGTATTTATTTATTGTGAATGTCCTTAACATAAAACAGAGCCCATCTAAAATTTCAGAATATTATAAAATTGAGTATTTGTCATAAATTATATGATACAGATATTTATTAATGCTGTAGGTCTTTATTTTAATTCAGTTTTCTTCAGATATCACCAATTCAAGGGAAATGGTTAGTTTAAAATATAGGATTACATTTTCCTGAAATAAGGAGCGTCTATTCCTATATTATTTATAACGGTACTGGTTTCTTTTCAAATTTTTCTCAAGACTTTCGCATACTTTAAACGTCGTCATCAAATTTAACATTTGTCTTCACAGCCTCTCTTTGCTCTAATAAGACAGTTATCAAGAAAATAGGATTGAAAATATATGTGAAATTCCTTGTTGAGTGAAAGTGATGTTACCTCGTCCGCTAGTGTATTCAAACAAATTGGTAATGCATAACGAAATGGTATTATTTTTAAGGGTTTTGTTTCTACATTACAATGTGTCACTGGTGGCCCTCTACATTAAATTTTGGTGATAGTTCATTATCAAAATTGTAATATAACAAAGCAATAACGAAATATACTTACAGAAAAAGAGTTTAAAACATAGATGTTGAGTTTCATATTTTTTGTGGTATTTAACCCCACGTGAATTTTAACAATTTATAGTGCGAGGGAACAGAATGAAAAATCTAACTGTCCCAGCCAGGACGTTAGATTTTTTATTCTGTTCTCTCGCACTAAAAATTGTCAAAACGTACGTGGTATTAAATACCACAAAATAATAATATTTATAAAATTTAAATTTAAAAGTAAATAACGAGAGTCAATTAAACAGCTTGACAATGTCAGCTCCTCCGAGCATAAGACGGTATATTCGTCTGCCTTGGAGGTTAGACTCTCGACACTAATGCGGGGAATTTAATAACTTATCAAACTTGTCTCGGTAGCGTAAATGGAAAACGCACCGACCCGGATAGCAGGAGATCCAGGTTCGTGTCCAGGCTGGGACTGTTAGATTTTTTATTCTGTTCCCTTTCACTACAAGTTGTTAAAATAGATGTTGAGTATTCATTTATTTAGGGAACATTCTATGCTAAAATAGCACTGATTTGTAAAAATATTTCTGTCTGAAAAAAAATGTCAATCTAGTATCTGAATTTGTAATATATAATAATCCTTTTGCAATCCTTCTATTTGTTGCTTGGTATATTCATTGGTCGTTAGCGCTCATTTTTGTTTATTTAATTTGTCAAATTCAGCTTTGAAAAAATGTTTTCTGGGCCAATATTTGGCATCTTCTGAGTTATCTCTTTCCGAAAATCTCTCTGTATGCCTTAAATGGAACAGCGCATTATGTGACCAAAACAATGGTCATTCCTGTCTCGTTTATTACGTGGTAAACTCAGGTTATTTGAAGCATTCTTCGAAATCTCCAAAACTAATATGCTTCAAAGGACTTACAGACAGCCGAAGTTCAGGCCTTGAAACTAAACAGTTAGGTACGAATAACACTAACATACAGTTAGGTAACTAACACTTAAGGATGCGAATACTTAATTAAGTGTTAAGCTTTATATCATTTTATTAAAAGGAGAACTTATAAGAACAAGTTTTATAATAATCGTCTTGGTTTGATCTCAGTCTTCATCGAATGTCCACTCACTTGTTAGAAACCGTTGGGATCTGAAAGCCACTAACGTAAAGAAGGCGCTATCGTTCTTATAGCTCTTTATTTGGCCTTCGTTTTCTGTGTATTAAGGCCAAGTACAATATACCTATTGTATGATTCGTAAACATTTCCATCTTTGTACATTAATTTATGCAAGCACTCTGCTGTATCTGCTAGCAGAGAAGTATAATTTGAGTACTACATGTTATTAATTGTTCACGTAGGCTTCGACGGTCGTCAGAAGTATTTACCGTTTCTTCTTCCGGGTTGGACCGTGTCAAATTGGTGTTATTTGCCGTGGCTTCTTCAGGGCTAAAAAGAGAATGAGAGTTGTAAAAGAGAGATTTTTAAAAATCCAGGTGGTATATAATTACCATGTTTTATAAACCAGGTGGTGTATAATCCCGGCGCAGTCCGGTTCTTGGGCGAAGCCTGCCTTCCCATTGGTTGATACTGTGTTCTGGCGGCTGAAAAGATACATCACATGATGTGCGAAAGCTCGGCAAATAACACCAATTTGGCACGGTCCAACCCGGAAGAAGAAACGGTAAATGTTATTAATTGAAACAAAACTCAACAGGATTCCGTTATCTGCCTCATTCAGTGCATCCCTAAACAATGTTTCAGAGAACGGCGTTGAAAAGCGAAGCCTGTAGCCAAGCATTCCTGTGGGAAACCAGAAGCATAGAAAACTTATCGACTTATCCAACGTATTGAATTTTAACACAATACAATTATAAGCAATATCTGAACCTACAAGAAAACATAAACGCCATGAGAACTGAACAAAGGTACTATTTAGTATGCGAAAACATGTTTTCTTCTATAGAATTTCCATCGCTAATATAACGACTGCACTATGCCAATGTAATTGATATCTATTGCATGTTTAAAATTGATAGCTAATAAAACCATTTCAAAAAACAAAAGAAGTCCCCATAAGAACAAATAAACAACCAGTTATCTAACTCCTTGTTTACAGATTTATATAAAAAGGAACTACATGAAGAAATATAAATACTTTTATATGGGTCATACCTCATGTATTTTTGAAATAATAAACAACTAACAATATTATAAATCTTGAACAGTACGACTCTTCAGTCCTGTGCTCAAACATTTATAATTAATACTTGGAAAGGAGTTTTGGAATGCATTTTATTTTTGTTTAGCAAAAAACCCTATTCTTAGTGCAGTATTGCTGCAGATGATACATGTGAAGTAATGTATCTTGATAATAGAAATTCTACAATATCAACTCATATACATACGGAATTAGTGGATGGGATGTCAGGATCCATCTCTATAGCACTTTATCACAGGGAAACATTCCATCAAGACACATCCATCTCATACACTGCCTTCTGTAGCACTCTACTATTTAAAACACTATTATTTAAGTTAAATCAGTCTCTAATTAAGTGAAAATGTATACCAGCTGTCATGCAGTAGCTAATCTATAAATCCTAAGTGCTCTAATTGTCCACAGGTCTTTATTCAATAATCTTTGTGTGTTGCCTGAAATATAATAGTTATATATATATAATATAATATAATAATGTAAAGTAATAGAGGCCAACAAATACCAGATGTAGGGCTAATAAGTAAAACTGTACTGCCCTACCATGTAGAACTCTGATGTAAACTTACAACTTGATGGTATTGTTTCTCTTCATGTCAGCTTAGTTTCCAAGTAAGTAACAGGTAAGAGTCCAAGGTAGCAAGACAGCTCGTCTTTCGCTCTCCTCTTAATTGTCGTATCCTCTTTGAGAAGGTCTAGTCACGGATGCCCAACTACCTCTACCCTTAAAAAGCTGAAATAGCTGTGAAGGGTAGAGTTAATAGATGAAGATCAATCATTTTTGTCTCTCTTGGATACAAAATATGACCTAACTTTCTAAAACAGTCGTTGAGGGCATTCAATCCTTCTTGAAGACTCTCTATGGCTGCCAAATATCCCTTATTTCTATACGCCTGAGAAATTTGCAAGTTATCTTTGTCTTAAACTAAAAATTCTAAGGCCAACTTGGAAAATAATGAACGCGAGAGGGCATAGGATGGCTCCTCGTGGTACTCCTGCCAAGATACATCACTTAACTGCAGCCTCATGTTCATTCGTGCCTATAAGATCCGGTATACAATAAAGAAGAGGATAATCTTTCATTGTTGTTCGCGAATTGTATTTTTTTTTATTTTAGCAAGATGTGTTAAAATAAATGTCATGAGTATCTTTAAGTAGTCAGGAAATATTCCCGGCAGAGAGAGACATTGTAGACACATACATGTATGACACAGAACATCCTCTTCCTTGCCAATAGTCATTAGTAATACAGCTTGGATAAGTGTGACAGCAAGTACTTTTCAAGTAGCAGCAGCGAATGTCTACCTGACACCTGAAGCAGGAAAGGCAAATCCTTATTAACGTAAGCCCCTGACAATAACAATCTACCAGCCCTTGGTCCAAGTTTGTCACTGAATAGATGGATCTCTGCTCAAGAACGACAGATATGACTTTCGTCTTCTCACTCTAAGATATCACAAAGGAGTTTCTTTCCTTCCGGGTAGGTCTGAATAAGAAGTCTTGAGGATTCATGTTCCCCCCAAATTAGGGGTACTGATAGAAGTATTTAACAAAAATATCTATTAATTTTTTGCAAAATTACTTCAACAAAAATAATATTATATTTTAATTATTTACTATACAGCATGAAGTTAGTTATTGGAATGAATGAGGATTTATTTAAAGTTAGCAACAAAAGACGTGCTATAGTATTCATAGACATAAAGAACGCATTTGATTGTACATAGAGAAGACTCATCCTTAAAAGGTATGCATTAATGGGAATTCAGGGAAATATTCTTCAGTTTTTTAAAAATTTCTCACCCACAGGTCCTTCAAAATCAAAATTGGTATGAGCCTGGCAAGAGAATTTATTCAAGAGAACAGAGTCCACAAGGATCGGTGGCCAGTCCCGATAACTTCACAACGGCTTTGGATTTAGGCAAAATCGCATGTCCTGTTAGTGGTATGTTGCTGGCAAACGACCTGGTCATTTATTCTTCAGGGTGAAATCTAGAGGACATCTTAGCACTGGGTGTTAGCCTGCTGACAGAATCTGGAGAACCGCCACTCGAGTATCGTAGGGACCAACTCCTTCTCAGGTATCATTACTCTATCTTAGCCTCACCCACTCATCCCCTAAAGCCAAGTCTTACAGTATCATAAATTCACCCCTTCGCATTGGATAATCATCTTTTGCAAGAAGAGGTCATGACCTCATTAGAAAATATGCCATACAAATTCCACAGATTATTTCTCAGTCAGTCTCTCCAAAACAACCCTCGTCTCTCAAGCCTGTACATATTAACCTAACTCTCACGAAGAACATGAAAAAGGATACCATCCCCATCATATTTCAGAATAACTATAAAAAGGTTGTCCCAGATAAAAATCTTGCATAAGCTTTGTATAAATGTCTCCGTATAGGACGGCTCAAAAAACTCTGAAGGCGTTGGACCAGCTTTCTTAATAGATGGCAGACCCTATATGTTCTCTTTGTCGCAGATCTCAAGCGTGTTCACCTCAGAATTACTCGCAATAAACAAAGCCTTACATATTGAATTACCATTATCAAAAAACATTCCTGTATTTACCAACTCCTTATCTGCTCTTTTAGCTTTACAAAGCCCTTTCACCAACAAAATTCTCACAATAGACACTCGAATTGCAATAGACCACCCCAACGAGAAAGGTAGCAAAGTGACACTTAAATGGATAGCAAGTCACCGCGGAATTTCAGGCAATGAAAATGCGGACGTACTAACAAAGAAAGCGATAAAAGACGGCGAGATGTACTCAAAAGTCACCTTGAATTATGTAAAAGCGCTAGTTAAAAAATTATTAATTAATAAGTGGGAAAATATATGGTGATCAACCAGAGACAAGTTACGCGAGATAAAATATACTCCGAGGGTATGGTCCAGTTCCATATTAACTGACCGTAAGAGTGGTATTAGCCAGACTGAGAATAGGACACACAAGACTTAATCATGGCTACATAAAAGCGAAGGATAACCCACCCATTTGTGAGGTCTGCGGACGACTTCTTATCATCAAACATATATTTACAGAGTGCCTAAAATATAAAGAAACAAGGAAAAAATATTACTTAAATGGGACTTTAGACGAAATTCGATTGGATAACGATAAAGTCATCGACTCTGTAATGAACTTTCTGATAGAGGGCAGGCAATTTAATCTTATCTAGATGCATTTTCCATTTTCTTTTCCATTCTATCTCAATTTTTTCTTTCTTATAAATTTCATAGTTTCCAAGTAGAAAGAATTAGTATGTCCATACACATAATAACTATTCGCATTAACAATTCATTATACCTCGGCATGACCTATTGCTAAGAAATTATTTTTCTTGAAAATATATTCCCGCTTCTAAAAATATCTCCCAGGCGTTAATGACCAAAAGTTGAAACGCCATTTTAAAAAAAAATACTTGCACATGAAATAAATAAATGTTAAATAATTAATTATTCCAAATAATACTTATAAAAATAACCAAATAAAGGCACTTTCTAAAATATAAGTCTACTTTATAAAGATAAAATAAGTTTAAAAGAATAGTAGAAGAGGATTCTTTTCGGAATTACTCTTACCTTGCTGGTGGCAAGTTGAAGATCTTCGATGCTCGTCGTACGACATCCTTGGCAGCAGATACTATCTCACTGCAGGAAAGATAACGAGCTGTTGTCGGCACGCCTCAAAGAACAGATACAAGTAAAATTGCAAGTCCTAGGGGACCCTAATGTTCCGGTGACATCGTCAGAAAACACGCTGAGCAATGGATCCCTCGAACAGTTAAAGTTAAAGTGAGGAACTGTTATCTGTTCTGAGATTGGTGATAACTTGAGTAAAGCCATTATTGCCAGAAGTGTTCACCAAGTAAGGTAGTTTCCAGATAGTGAGTTCAGAAATAAGCTTGTTATCCTTCTGATAATAATGATGACGTAAAAAATATTATATTCGCCTAATAACCGAGTATCTACTGAGTTTATAGAGTTTGTTGCAATAAGCTGGTTTTTCTTTTTTATTTTTTTTTTTTTACTATGAATGCACACGACCAGTTAAAAAAGAACCTCACACTTCAGCATGTAGCGAATAAAGTAACCCAGATTTCGAATTTGCTCTTTAATTTTTATCTGCTAGTGATGAATATAAATTATAATTTGTAATATACGTAATTTATAAATTACAATAACTCTTTTATACACCCGAACCTACGTTCTGCGATACAGTGGGATATGATGAGGTTAAACGAATTCTAAATATTAACTAATGGAGGTTGGTGTTCCACAGGCTAGAGTGCCCTTTTCATTCACATTTATTACACTATATTCACATTCATCCCCTCTAACCTAAACACTTTCCTGGCACTCTATCATACACAACCCTAATCTCAAATGAGACAGGTGACATATACGCATAGACGTCATCCATTTATTAGGCGGGAAATGTATATTTAAGGTCAGTCATACAAATATGGTCAAGAGACCTACAAACTATGGAATGATCATCCAAAAAATGTCGGTTTAATTCCCGTTTCTATGATTCTTTCCGTTTCCATCAAGCGTCCTCCAGTACTGTATGAATTCAAAACTTACTGAGGAAGAACTTATTATACTAATGATGCAGTAACTTAACTGTTCAAGGTCTACTATACTCAGCATAATACTAGAACTCCCATAATCCCAATTGATAAGAACTGTCACTCTCCAAGATTATTAAACACATTTGAGACGACCACTTAGCACTGGGATGACTTCTGAGCCGATAAGTATATACAGGATAGAATCCTTCAATTCGAAAATCTTTAATCATTGCAAATGCACCTAATGCATCATCTTTAAACATTTTAATGCCTCACTTCTCGGTATGTATTTTTTTTTTTTGCTTATTCCACATCCTTGGTTGTCTTCTATATCACACTAACTTACTCTATTCACCTTACTCCAATTCCTAAATTACGCAGACGCCAAAGAAAATATACATTTGTGTTACTGTATATACTCCCCTCATGTGATTATTAATTGTCAATGAGATAACTCATTCATTATTATGTAATTGAAATATGTACTTCCAGTAAAATTTACGGATTAATTTTTCTTTGATTTTTTTGCGGATAAATTCACACTTAATGCGTAATGATTCTTTGAAAGGTGTAAATACGCTCTCTTAATATAAAAGCACTTAATTAAGAAAAATAACTTATTAAATAAGTATTAACACTTAATACTTGGTGTTCATAATTTGTTTCAACTGAAAACTAAAAAAAGAACAACTTACGTCTACTAGAGAAAGATAGTGATAAGTCTTTATACTGGCCTTATAAATCATTATGTGCAAATAAAGATATCCGATTGAGGCGGAATATTTTCTGGTGCCAACTAGATATTTTTTTCTGCATTATTATAAACAATAGCGAAAAATAGAGTAAAATCATAATTTCAAAATACATCAATATCAAAATGTATGTGGAGTACTAATGAATCAGTTTTTATTGACATTTTTTTGCAAATTTTTGGCAAATTAAAAGACTTGGTAATGAGTAGATATATTTGTTCTTTTATTAGTGCTTTACAGCCATTATTAGATGAGTATTATGATTCATGAACGAGAAAATCAGTGAAAATTGAATAATACGAGACATTGAAAGTAATGCAAAACTGCATGAACGAGCTCATGGGATCCATGGTGTTGCTCTTGAATTAATAAATTCAAAATATTGTACTTCAGTAAGGAAGGAACATTGTTCTATTGCAGAAAGTAAAAGATTTTTTTTTTCTTTTGTCACCAGTTAAAAATAAACTTATTGCGCACAATTAATGATGCCCACCCTTATTATTGTTCATTAACGCAACCAAAAAAAATTATTCATGTTCTAATCCTATGCAAGAATGGGACGAAAAGTTTTATGATTCTGTCCTGGCACTTAATACTATCTGATATTTTTTGCTAAATCAATAAAAAAAAAATAAATAAATAAATTGGTAACGGAGCCTTGTTTGTGCCTCTGAGTGAGCAAATAACTTTCTAAACGTTTTCCATAACGATGCCTACATCTGTAAGTTCTTCCTTGATTTCATCGATTGAGATGGCGGGGTGGAGGTCTCGTATTACTTGGCGTAGAGAGCGTTTCTTCTGTTACAGATAAATATGAATTTGTGCATTAATTGATTTTTATAAATTGTACGTGTCTGATGTTTCTATTTAGTATATATATATATATATGTTAAATAATTAATTATT
>KZ807651.1:346197-358474 GCA_000696205.2 Oncopeltus fasciatus | reverse complement strand
TTTTTTAGTGACTCCCGACCAGATACAGTGAACATTTTAGTAAAAAAATCATAATTATAGATTAAATAGGTTCTGGTGTATTGGTCACAAGAAATTAGATGAAAAAGAATAAAACTAAAAACATTTAAATTTCATCACAGCCAGATAAAAAAAAACAAAAAAAAACCAATAACCATGGTGGGAATGTGATGAAAAGTAAGTGTGAATTTATTTATTAATTCTACATTTATTATTACTAATTTTCTAGAACTTCAACATTTTTTTATTCTATTAAGATTAATTTAGAACATGTGGTGATCACAATGACTAGACAAAAAATATGAATCTCAAAATAAAGCCATCTCTAATTTGACTTGATATTAACAATAATTTGCAAAAAAATTTTTTGTAAAAATTCCAAAAGTTTTGGTTCCAAACTTTACTGGCAAACAACCGAGACCTTTAATAGGCATTAGATTTTATTTGATCTGATAAATGATAACGACTGTAAACAAGACAACGTTAGAGAGTGATAGATAAAACTTTCACCATAAATACTACTATAAACATTTATTTTTCAAAATTCTGGAACTTACCAGCAAGAATTGACAAAAATAAGCACAAAGCCGGTTCATTTGTACCAGTCAAGAGTGCAAGTCTTTTGAGTAATGAAATGTTTACTTCTTCCATCACTGAAAAATGAAGTTACTAATTAGAACAATAAATATTAATGAAAGACCACTGGATTCAAAAAGAAATGCTCAAGGACTGAGAGCAAATTAAACATAAACGCCAAGGGAAGACAAATAAATACTTAAGAGTAACACATTTCAGTAGAACTACTGTTCTGCCCGGTGGCAGTTCTACACTGATAATAGCACTGATAGTACTCCTGCTACTGCAGTGTTACACGCATGCCTATAGCCGCAGAATATCCAGTCATCAGAATTCAAATATACAAGTAAATCATGCTGTCTTAGCTAGATTTTAATTTTTTTTTCTCCTTTTTTCAAACGATTATATCCGCAGTTTCGAAGTTGATAATACAAGCTACAATATACTCTTACTTGTATCACTGCACCCATGTTACATTAAATGAAATTTTATATTATCGTTATTGATGATTTTTGTAATTATAATTGCATTCCGTTAAACTACTATAGTTAATAGTTATGATAAAAAAATTCTTAAATAAATAGAATGTACTAGTTGACCTTAACCTCATTTGAATGCTTATTGAAATAGCTTTTTTTTGTTCAAATGTTACTGTAACTTTAAAGAATGTCTAAGTTTCATAATTAATACATAATACATATAATTAATACATAAATCATAATTAGTACATAATAACTTGTACATATTTTGATATAGGTGGCTAGCTAACTTTGACTATGACTGCTTCTTTGAATGAAGCCAGAATACATTGAAGCTACTATGCCGATTCACCCACCATCAAATGATGGTCCTATGTTTGTTTTTATAATAATACGTATATTTATCTACCAAATATCTGAGGAGGAGACTCCCTGGTCTCCATGAATAAAATAATTTAGCGGGCGGGAGGGTATATCACGGAGAAAGTAAATCAGCCTCTTCATTAACGAGAGAAATAACAGCGGAGAAATATAAGAGAGGTAACTATTACATATTATGACATTCAGTAACAGTGAGCGCTGTATTTGACAACCTTTATAAAAATAGATCCAGCCTGTCTTATTTTATGATTGAGTGAAGAAAATCTTCAAAACACCATTGGCACGTATGACAGTTGTCATACTAAGTTCTAAAAAATAAAATTCCAACCTGGGCCTTTTGCTAGATTACACCTGGGGTACTATTATGTCTATGACCTAGAGCTTATCTTTGTTTCTGAGACGCATTCTACACTCCGAAAAATCTTCTCTTGGGTTAAGTGAAGGAAATATACTTTATTTAATGTCTTTAAAAAACACAGGATTTACTACGTCATAGAGATATAATCAACAAATGGTAGATTATATTTTTCTAATTCATTTATTATTTGTCAATTTATTAGGTAAAACATTAAATGTCATTTTAATTCAGCCCTTAAAAGACAAAACAAATCCTAACCCGAATGATAATTAGTTATAATAGAGAGTTTGAAGGTTTTCGTAGATGTTCTTTTCTGATGGGGTTAGGTCAAGGTTGTATCAACCTTGACCGAAAAAACTACTTATAATTACTTATGTTACACTTCATCTGGAGCACTGCCTTTCTTTTTATTAAAAATGTGACTGAGTTTTCCCTATAGATCCCTCACAACTCTATAACTGTCTATATTAATAACCATTTTAAGATGGTTATTAATATAGACTAAAATGATGCAAATAAAAGAACTATAATATCAGGAAAATTCTCCTGAATGCCTTGTAAAAGAAAATAATGCTAGTGCAAAAACTCCAAGTAAAAAACTGCCCCGGAAAAAGAGTCTCAGCGGAAAAGTAAGAAAAATAAGCAACAGTTTAGACAAATATTTTGACAAATTAAGCAAGTAGATAATCAAAACCTTTCGAAACCACTGGGCACCATACAAAATAGAAAAACCCCTTCACAAACAAATGATTCCTAGCCAAAGCTTTTACCTAAGGCACTAACTACTGGGAAATACTTGGGTTTGATAAAGCTTTTGTACAATAAACGAAAGGTCACTACTTGGTGAGGAAAAGAATTTGAATGTACAATTAAAAAACTAAAGTGAGCCATCATTGGACTAGCAGAAATCAGAAAAAAATATAAATGTATTATTAAAAGTAAATCTTGAAACTACCTTCCACATACTAGGCTGGATCTTAGTATTGTTAAAGACTGTGGAAGCACGTAACGAGAGAACCTGACCTATACGGGAAGGGGCCAATTGAAGGTTGCCACCTGCTTCCTAACTTAAAAAAGGAAATTACATTTCCCTGGACAGCTTCTCGATTCATCTAGGCCGACGGGCCTAGTCTATGTAGATGGCTGTTTTTATAACTCTATAGAACCTTCTATAGAGTTTAAAAAGCAGCCATCTGGTCAATGTCAGATCGCTTGTCTGGTCATATCCTTTACAGTGCCTGTAACAGTGGAATAAGTAACGGGAACTGGTAGGTGCCGGCAATATAACAAGTTATTTGGAGGTCAAGTGACTTTATATATGCATGTATATATATATATATACACACACACACATATGATAAAGTAAAGTAACTTTGAAATATTTTTTTCTATTATTCCATTTTTACCTTGTATGAAGTAAAATTATCTATTGTTCTCAATTATACACATAAAATCTTTAAAGAATTGAATGAATGTTCTAGAAGTTACATGATAATGCTAACATGAAAAGCTCGATTTTCCTAACAATCTGATGTTTTTTCCTTATGTTAAAAATCAATTATCTTTAGGCTTTTTGTGTGCGTATTAAAAATTATTATTTTTTTTTTTTTTTTTTTTTTTTGGAAAATTTGACTGCCACAGAAATTTACATTAGCGCCATTATTTTTCAATTACTAAGCAGAAAATGTTTATTAATAAGTATTAACTACTATAGAACAGTCTATATTTATTTTACTTAAAAATAAATTGTATATTGGGTGGTTTAGATGTTTTTGATTGCCATGAATTGGGCGTGAGTTATCATTTAATCAGATACCGTGTCCCACTGGCCTCTATCATAATTTTACTTTACTATTCTGATTATTTTTCAATTGCACTTTTATTTTAGTGGGAGTTGGCTTGTTTATAAATTTTTGTGAGTTGAATTAAAAAAAAGAAAAAAAAAAGAAGTTAACAACCTAAAGTTTAAGTGCTTTAAAGAAGGGGTGACAGGAGCATTTAATTGAGGGATTTAAGTGGGTTAATTAGATAAATAATTATTGTATTATTTTAAATTTAATAAATTAATTAAAAGATAAAATTATTATGGAAATACCAAAATAAAATAAATGGGGTATAATAGAAATAAAAAAAACTATAAGAAATAGCGAAGTAAAAAAAAAAGAAAATCCGCCATATTGAATGCTGTCCGGGAGGGAAGTGTGTAGGAAAACTCTCAACCATTGTGGTTACATTCTTAAATGTTTTTTCAATAAGCTTTTTTCTTAATGATTTTATAGAGAATACTTTTTTATTACGTTTATAAATTTTGGTCTTAAAACTCCCCACATCTGGTTGGAAAAAAGAAGTTTACATACACACTGTATATATATATATATATATATATGTATATATATATTTTTTTTTATTATAATGGACTATTCTTCTTAGCTTCTCCAATATAGGATCGGTCAAAATCTGTTAATTAGTTACTTAGCTTTTTAAATTGAAAGTGAAAAATTTCACTCTAAAAGTCATGCAAGTGACAGGATTAATTAGGAGTGTAACGAATATAATAGTAAGATATAATGAAACATGATAGTAAGTCGTGAACTACTTATGGAAGAACAAATAAATGCAAGAAAAATTATCGTACTGTTAAAATTTTAAAATCATCGTAAGAATACAGTACTAATACTTAATAAATAATAATAATAATTTATTAGCTAAGAAAATGCCAATTACAGAAATTGAGGCAGAGAAAAAAATAATAATAAAAATTAGAGATTAAAGTCCTCCAAATGATAGCCAGCTCCAAATGAGACAAATACTTAGGATTATAAAGGCAGAAAAAAAAAACTACTGTACGAAACAAAGTAGTCTATTGCACACTACATGGAAGAAAGAATGGTGAACAGGACCATTGAACAGGAAAGAACTACATGATGAACAGGACATGTGGCAAGAAGCAATCAATCTGGTTCCCAGAAGACAATGGAAAAACACTGGTCGGAGCTTGACCTAAAGGAGGTCCAAGAATGAGATGAAATAAAGATATATTTTTATCTTTAGAATATATGAAGTTGAACATACAAAATTTGAAGCAAGACAAAGAAGACGTAGGCCAGTAAAATATCCACAAGGTCTGTAAAGGGGCAAAATAGTACAGAGAGTATAAAACTGGACTCTTGAGCCAGAGCTCCTAGTTTTGGTGCTCTAAATAAACAATAAATTTTTCTTTAAAATAAAAATAAATACTTCTACTTGTAATGATTCAGAGGATTTAAAGAAATTCTTTGAAACAATATGTCTAATGATAGTGGGAGGGAAGCTCTGATTGAGTACCATACATCATTGAATGTTAAAAACATCTGTAACATGAGTTTTCTCTTTTGTACCTTTATGGCCTGCTGTGAGGCTAATTAGGAGAAAAAAATGTTGACTCTGTTAAAATTCAGTTATTTCTCTAGGTCATTTACCAAATTTTTTAGAATAATAAAAAAGGTTTTGATAGAATATACAATCATAAACAGTTTTTTTTTTTAGGTAACGTTTATTAATTTTTTTGAAAGTTTTTTGTTTTTATAGTGTTCAAGATGGACATGTTTTGTGAAACAGAAGATTTTTAAATAAATAATTAATTTATATATTAAATAAAATAAATCTTCTTTCTCTCAAATGCCTGAGGTGGCAAGAATGAGACCTCGGCAATAGCAGGTCTATCTTCATTGCATTAATTGATATACTTTCGACTAGATCAGCAGCAGGAAGGCTGGGCACAGCAAGAGATGGATTCGCAGCAAGAAGGAGCGGGTGCGCAGGAAATGATGCGAGCTGAACAGCAGGATGGAGCGGGTGCACAGCAAGAGGGTGCAGGTGCGCAGGAAATGATGGGAGCTGAGCAGCAGGAAGGAGCCGGTGCACAGCAGGAGGGTTGAGGTGAGCAGGAGATAATGGGGGCTGAGCAGCAGGAAGGAGCGGGTGCGCAGCAGGAGGGTTGAGGTGAGCAGGAGATGATACGGGCTGAGCAGCAGGAAGGAGCGGGTGCGCAGCAGGAGGGTTGAGGTGAGCAGGAGATAATGGGAGATGAGCAGCAGGAAGGAGCGGGTGCGCAACAGGAGGGTTGAGGTGAGCAGGAGATGATACGGGCTGAGCAGCAGGATGGCTGCTCAGAGCAACATGAAGGAGCTGGCGCACAGGAGATGATAGGAGAAGAGCAGCAAGATGGGGCGCAAGAAATGGTCCTCCTGATGATGGGAGCACTACATCCGCAGCCAATTCCGAAAGGAGCTGATAAAGCAATCTGAAAAAAATAAAATAATTACTTGATTAGGTTTGTTTTTATTTCTGTAAATAAAAATCAATTTAAAGAACTCATTGGTTTTGATTTTGAAGTTAACAGATCTAGACTTATTAAAACTAATAAGATTTTAAATGGAGAGTTTTTTGACCATAGATATTATTATTAGATGATTTTAGTTGGGGTTCGGACAAGGTAGATCCAAAAAAATACAAATTTAAAAAAAGTATATTTTTTTAAAGATTATCTGCCGAATGTAGATAATATACAGATAATCTTTTAAAAAAAAATACACTCTTTTTAAATTTGTATTTTTTTGGATCTACCTTGACCAAACCCCAACTAAAATCTAATAATAATAAGATTTTAGTTCCAATTAATCTTTGAATCCTTGAAATTAGATTTGACATATCAGCCACTAATTAAAGGATACCATACTCAAAGATTTTCTTGCCTGATGAAAGATTTAAAAAAAAAAATTATGCTAACGAATTGAAACTAGTTAGATTAATTTAATTTTAATATGTTGAAATAGGAACCTGTGAGTCTGACCAGGCCAATAATATTTTTTTCTTATTTAATTTATTTACTTAAAAGTTCATTTAGCAAGAAATTCATTCTAATTTATAGAAACATAGACACATGGAATAATTAATTAGTATTCAACATTGTTTATTAAAAAAAAAAAATTGGACCAATAGTGGAGGATTACTTGGAATGTTAAGTATAAGTAAAACAAGTTACACTGTAGCAGGTGTAATATTTAGTTTAGAGCGATGAAACTGAACATAGATTTATTTATTGATAAAATATGTATTTTATAGGTGTGGGAGATTACATAGCATAGAAAGTTCAAGTTCTAATATTCATCAGCTAAGATGCTAAGAAATTTGCATAGGTTATTCAGCTTCTGAGGGATGAACTTTAAAAAAAAAAATAAATTAATAAATAGTAGAACAACAGGGATACTTACGTTGATGAGGGCAAAGACGGCCACTAAAGCGAAGGAAGTGCGTGCACCGACCATCTTGTTAAGTTGCGTATTTGGAGTTCTCGTGGTACGTATCACCTGAGGAACTGTACTTCCGCCGGGTTTATATATAGTGGGATTCTTCTTTATCCGCCGCTTCCGGACGTGAGCTATCCTATCTGGGCGACACACCTCACCCGTCCCACTGGATCACTTGATAGTCCGGTGATAATGACCTGCTCCCGTACTCTTCAGCGCCCTCTGCCTGCTTCCTGTGGTCCTACCGTAACGCTGAAGATATCCTCTAGGATCGAGCTTTTTATGAGTTTACCTGGGTATCGTTAAGGAATGGAGCAGTAAGCCAGGTAGGAAAATGCAGCCGGAGATTTAAATGGTACCGCTCGAAGTACCTCGATGATAAAGATGTACCTTATTTTCCCTGCGAAAGCTTTCTACCTTCCTAATCCCTTTATATTTGGGCTTCAAGAGTGAGCAAGAAGTCATTGATTATCCAGATGAGATATAGTGGAAATTATTTAATTCTCCCGTATCCCATTACAATATACCACTATAGGATCACCCAACGATAAAATTGACTGTCTGAAAAAGACTATCGATTTATAAATATTCAAAGGAAATGAGTAAGAAAAGTTGTATAAGTGAAACAATTAATGCGAGGGAAAATAATTAAAAATCTATCTGTCCCAGTCAGGACTCGAACCTGGATCTCCTGCTTTCCATGGCGGTATGTTTCCATTACACCACCGGGACGAGCTAGATAACTTATTAAATTCCCAACACACTAGCGAGGGTTTAACTTACGAGAAAGACGAATACATCGTCTTATGCTCGAAGGAGCTGACATTGTCTAGCTATTTATCGACTCTCGTTATTTACTTTTTATTTTTATTTATAAATATTAATTTAGTTGTGGTGTATTATCCCACTTTAATTTGAAACAATTAATGCGAGGGGATAGAATAAAATTTTTATTTTATTCCCTCGCATTATATGTTTCAAATTTACGTGGGATAATACACCACTACTAAATTAATATTTGTATAATTGATTCTCACCATAGGTTTTTTTCCGGAATTTTGTTTTTATTTAAAATTAGATTTCGGTCAGCAATTACAATTCATCCCTTTGTATACTAAACCAGAACTAGCGAGTTTATTTATTTGATTCATATCTGAATAAATAATGTTCATGGGGAAAATCATGTAGTTATCGCAATAAAGGGCTTAACGAATGGTGATAATAAGACAGTCCTACAAAAACTTTTCTTGTGGTTACCATATCGAATGTAAGTAAACTCACGAGGGAAGTTTGATAACTGCGATTTGTAAGGAACGCCTACTAAAAAATTGAAATTAATTATATGGTGGAATTATGGATATTTATCGCTCAATCAACAAATCAACCAATTATTTAAATAAATATATAAAATAGATCATGTCATGTTGTCTCTAGGAAGACAAAATATTATTTGAAGACGACAACTGACATATATTCTGGCCTAGTTAATACAACAATCCGTTGAGGAGATAACTGGCGTTGTGATAATACAAAAATGTAATTAACTCTAGAATAATTTAAAGAGGACGAGCTACAGAATAACTTTTATATGATAGATGATGATAATTTAACTTTAGAAATTGTTTAGATATATATAAGAAAAAGTTTTTTTTTCTCTTTCAAATTCTATTATTTTGTTCAAATCAGATTATGTTTTCGTTGTTTTCTAGAAATATTCATAAATACTTCTTTCTGGCTTAGCAGTTTCAAAAAGTTGTTTTTGCCAAGGTTTCGCACATCTTGTGATGGCTTCTTCAGGATGAAAGTAGAAAAACACACTCATTCAGAGTTTAGAGACTTCTTGAGGAATATTGCTCTTGAGATTATTTTCATATTAGATTTATTGATTTTGATGTTTTCTCTGAGCATACTAGAGAAATTATAGATATATAAAAACTCATTGATGGTGAGTAATTAAAATGTGTGTTGGTCACATTAAAGATGTAATGATTCTGGTCGAAAAAGACAATGAAGGAACTGGCTAAGGCTGGTACTAGCCCGACTATCTATTTTATAAAAATTAAATGGGACACAAAAAATGAAAACTTTATTTATTTTTTTACATTAATTTTACATCTATTATATTCCATAATTTAAAAAAAATTTTTCGTAAGGAAATCAAGATATTCACGAAAACTTCATCGATTTTTATTGAAATGGCAAAATAATATTATAGAGCATATCTTTAACTTGAAGTATTTTTCAGATTATACCATAAATATTTATAAATGCATTGTGTTTTTTTTTTGTTTATTTTATTTGTAAGAACCTTCCATTGAGCTGCTCAGGATTATGGAGGAAGAGACTGCCTACTGATAACAACCTTATTCTAAACAGCCATGGCATTGTTGGAAAGCTTAAAACAGCTGAGACGGTAGGGAGCATTTATCGGCTTCAATTAAATCCAAGAACTTAAAGCAACAGGATGCGATCTATAAAGCATTTAAAAAAAATAGTGGTATTCCAACACATTCAGTCACTTGCCCACAGACGTGGAAAACAGGTTTTAAAAAAATGGCTTTAGCAGGTTCTTGAAAATCAAAGATTTTTTTCAAAAATTTAAATAAATTTTTTCACTCAATCAAGACTTATGATCAATTTTAAAGTGGTCAAGCCAAAGAAACATCTTGCACGTGTTTTAGATTGGGTTCTGAGATGATTATGTAACATTCTAGTAATAAACGGATTCTGACTTGTCTGGTATTCATTCAATGTCGGAAGGACATTTTTTAAAATTATTATTTTGGGCAGGAAAACAAATTAAAAGTTATTTTCATTCCAGCAATGCTATTTTTAAAGCGCGACAAAAAATATGTTATTTTTTTTTTTTTTTTTTATGCCCTTGTCTGAAATAATCTCACTACTGCCACATTATTCATTTATTTATTTTTTCCCCAAAACTATTTAAAGTTTATGTATATTTCTATTTTCGCTGTACCTGTTTAACGAAACGACTCGGAAAACGTTCATAAAACAGTACCATGTCCACTGAAAGAAATCATGAAGAACTAGGTGAGTGTTTTATATTTTAGAAGTCGTTAAAAAGTTATAATTTATTAAATGTCGATATTCAAATGTTTATTGTGTTTCTACACTTTACTTACTTATATCTTTAGTGATACCTGATTTAATATATACATCCATGTATATAATAAAAGGATTCATAAAATACTAAAGAGTATTAAATTTCGGGTAAAACATTTCATCAGCTCTTACTTAAAAAGTCAGATATTACTCTAACGAAATTGAGTGACTCGCAAGACATTCATGGGTGTTACTGTGCAAGCAAAGGCTTCAGACGTAATGGGGAATGAACCTGTAATGGGGTCAGTACCTCTAAATTGAAAAAAAGCTACCTAAATCATGTCAGAATTGATTCTAGCTAAGGAAACTAAGTGTAAGAAGAATATTTTGATAATATGTGGCATACTAAAATCAAGAATGTAAGACAACAAAAGTTCATAGAATAAAATGACATACAAACATACTCTCTGATAATTCATTATTAAGAATTAGGGCTGGAATTGAAAGAGGTGAGTCTCAGGTATTGTTTTGTAGGAGATATAAAGCTGACTATGGTTACTGATTCTGATCAATCTGGGGTTAGAGTGATTTTATTATTAAACTTTTATTTATTTATTACATTCTGTTAAATTAAAACATTTTGTAATTTGACCACCACAATGAATTAAAAAAAAAAGACATTCAATGTCAATCACATGAGGAGAGAAAGTGACCAAGGTCACCACACAGATTATGTCCCCAGGAGGTCACGCGGCCATCTTTGTTTGAGTCGACAAGGAGGTTTTTAGGGGTTGGAGTTGGAAGACATGGTCTGTATGGTATGGAAGTTTACTGTGGTAAAGGGTGAACAGGGAAGAAATGAAGTCTTGAACAAAAGGGATATTAAGATCGTGGAGAAGGGATGGATTGGATACGTATTAGGGAGCATTTGCAATTATTCTCAGGGTTTTGGATTGAAAGGACACTTTGGATGTTGGAAGGCTTGGCTGCACCCCAGATTTCTACTCCGAAAGTCCAGAATGGTCGTAATAAGGTTTTGTAGAGCATCAGTTTGTTTTCAGTCGTAAGATTGGATTTCTTATTCATGAGTCTGTATAAAAGTTCATATCGCCGATTGAGTTCTTATCTTTTAATTTTAGTATATTCTCCCCATGAAAGTGGTGAGTCAATATGGAACCCATGGTAACAAACGGAATTCGAATGTAGTAAAGGAATATTGTTAAATTTCACAATTTCAGGGAAGTCTTTCCTCCGCAGTTGGAAATTAACTTGAACACACTTTTCTTCATTGATTTTTATTCTTCATTTGCCACACCATTTTTTGATTTTTTCGAGGTGATCTTGTACGTTTTTAGAAGCAGTTTTAGGATCGGGATGGGAGGATAGGATTGCTTTGTCGTCCGCAAAAAGAGTTAAGAGGGTACTTAGATGGGTAGGGATGTCAGCAGTGTACAGGATAAATAGGATAGGTCCAAGCCTACTACCTTGAGGAACTCCCGCTTCCACTTGGTAGAAATCGGAGTAATCTAATCCTTGCCGAACCCTAAAGAAACGGTTGTATAAGTAAGACTTAAGGAAAAGGTAAGTGTTGCTAGGAAGTATGGATAGTGCCAGACTATCAAATGCTTGGGAAACATCCAAAAAAGCTCCTGGGCAGTACTCTCCTAGGGAAGAGGAAATGTAGTCTACGAAGCAAAACACTTGTTGGACAGTAGAATGCTTACTTTTAAAGCCGTACTGATGATATGAGAGAATATTGAAAGGTTCAATGGAAAGCATCATTTGTTTTAACAGTATTTTTTCGAAAAATACTGAAAGTGTAGGAAGGAGACTTATAGGACGATAGGATGAGAGGTTATGTGGTGATTTTCCAGGTTTGGGAAATAGTATTGCCTTCTTGGGTTGGACTTTCGACACTAGTGCGGGGAATTTAATAACCTATCAGACTGGTCCCGGTAGCATAATTGGTAAAATGCACCGGCCCTGATAGCAGGAGATCCAGTTTCGTATCCTGGCCGGGACTGTTAGATTTTCTATTCTGTTCCCTTGCACTAAAAATTAATAACATATTAATTTTTTATAATTTTCTAATATATATGGGTATCGTTAAGGAA
>KZ807651.1:278374-302326 GCA_000696205.2 Oncopeltus fasciatus | reverse complement strand
TATATATATAAATAATACGAAACGCCATGTATATAATAAATAAGGATAGGAGGAAAAAAGAGCTTAGTGAATCTTATTCTGTGTATATACTCTGAGAAATACAATGCATAATTTTCCTTTTTCATTAAAGAACATTTAAGTTCACTATGCAAAATATTCTCCTAAAAACAGACAAAGTGGAAGGAATTTAACCAGAATCAGAATTTTTCATGTTACGGGCTTTATGAAGCTCAAAACAATTTTGTTTAAGGATAAAAAAGAGGTTTTGACACAACATAGCTAAGTAAAAATATTATTTTTGTGTACAGTTTCTATTTTATAACTTAGCGAAAATTACCGTATATTATTTTCGTGGTAAATAGAAAAAGGGTAAATAGGATTAGTAGTATAGGTAAATTTTTGCATTGTTTTTTTTTTTATCTTTCCATTTGAACTACTCTCCCTCCAATCTCTTGGTTTTCTTTTTGGATGGGTAGCGAGAACTATTTTTGTTACATGTATTAATAAATTTAAATAAATGGAATAAAAACAAGATTAGGTTCAAAAAGATTAGAAGTTTTTCTGCCAACTCAGTTTAATCAAAATTGTTTTTCTGCTTCAGCTGTCCAATTATGCAAATGTTTACCTTCGACTGCGCACTAAAATAAAGAAAAATAAATATTATGAAACAAAAGCAGACCAAAATAAGTCTCAACAATTTATATATCAAAACTGATTCCTTCCTGGATTATGTGTCATTAAAACAACCATTTTTTACTTTATTTTACACTTAGAAAACATATGTTCTTGGGGAATAACTCTCCTGGAAAATTGTCATTTGACACATTTCTTTACAGCCATTTATGAACTGATCTATCCTGTGACAAGGACGTACCAGCACAAATAATATTTCATAAATGTTATTTTTATGTGGTATTTAATCCCACGTAAATTTTAACAATTTTTAGTGCAAGGGAACAGAATAAAAAATCTAACTGTCCCAGCCAGGAAACTAGACTTAGACTCTCGACACTAGTGTGGTGGAATTTAATTACTTATCAGACTTGTCCTGGTAGCATAATTGGTAAAATGCACCGGCCCGGATAGCAAGAGTTCCAGGTTCGAGTCCTGGCTGGGACAGTTAGATTTTTATTCTGTGCCCTTGCACTAAAAATTGTTAAATTTTAAGTGGGATTATATACCACAAAAAATAANTAAAAAGTACAAATAAACAATAGGCTAATAATACAAAATATTTTGAACAGAACTATGACAATATTTACAACTTATTTTACAGTATAGTACGGAAATAGGAGAAATAAGCATTAAAAAAACAACAAAAAAACTAAGATATATTATACATGGAGTAAAAAAATAGATGCACAAAAAGAAATGAATGAAAAATGAATGAAAAAAACAAAAAAACAAACAAACAAGAAAACTCAATAATAATACAATAACAATTAATCATGATAAAAATAAAAATAAACAAGATACAGTTTAGCAGTTCCTGATGCCCAATTGTGCTGAAAGGAGATAGGGAATAGCTGGGATTTGAAGGATGCGAGCGAGGAGGAGCGACGAATATTTGGAGGGATCGAGCTCAAGAGACTGGAGGATCTGATGAGGAAGGAACGACTAAATGCAGCGGATTTGTGAGGGGGAAGATAAAGGTCGGAAAGTCGAGAACGGGTGGGGCGGGAAAGTACTGAGGATTTGAAAGTTAGAAGATCATAGAAGTAGGGAGGGAATGGGATAATATGACTTGATAGAGGAGAGAACCAAGGAAATATTGCCTACGGTAAGATGGGTATAACCTTCACGACTCACCAAGTACAGCTCTGTAACTTGGGCGCTCCTCGGAGAACCAAAGACAAACCTGATGGAACAGTTTAGCAGAAGCTTAAGCATATCCTCAAGTTCTCCGGTGAGGCCATTGTTCACCATAAACAGAGCAACCATAGTCAAAATGAGGGAATATGAGTGAGGACACAAGGAGACTACGGGTTTTACGAGGCAGGAGATGACTAGAGTGGCGAAATTGTTGGAGAGTGGAGAAACAGCGACGGGAAATCTGTATGAAGTTTCCATGAAATCGAAAAGTAACGTAACAGGATGTTCTTCTTCTTTTTTTCCCCCCAATAAAAACGAATTCTGTCACACAGGAGCTGTGTTGAAAAAGCGAATTCTTCTGCATCGTAAATAATGAATTTAATATCGTCTGATGTTAATGAACTTTTCATGTCAAGTGAATCCCACTCGTAATGATTCGGTTTCCTAATAAAACAAAGAAACAGATAAAAGTCCGTGTTAATATCATAATTATTATCCACCATTAAATTCTCCCTCCCCCCCTCTTTCAACCCTTGATGAGCCTATCCTAAAGTTTCAAAAAATAAGCTTTCATAGCAATTTTTTGTTAGTTTTTACTAATTTTCATAGAGTATGTTTTTATTTTATTGCTTAAAAATGTTTATGTAACTTTGTCTTATTAGCGTGCATTTCTCATTCCCTTAGGAATGTGGGGGATGGGGCTTTCTACAGATAGCCGCCTAAACCATTGGAACGGGATAAATCAGTCATTTCTCAATAAAAGCTTGCCTGGGGCGAGACTCGAACCCACAGAACTAGATTTCAAACTCCAGATCAGGTTCTCTAAGCTAAGCCGATGCCTTTTTAAATATTTAACCAGGTTTTGTCATAACATAATACTAAACAAGATATTTGCAGCTTTATGTGTATGATTTTACATACATATCTCTTTTGACACAAATAAATAGTGGGAGTATGTATTTATATTTGCAGCTAATAATATATATAAATATATTATTTTTGAAAAATTTAGAACACTATTTAAAGTACCTAGAATTTCCAGTAAATTTTCGATCCTAGATTACTGAGGAAGTTATTTTAGAAAAACTGTTTTTACGCTTGGAAAAAATATCAAATGATTTTATTTTCAAATTGTATATTTCTTTTTATGTATTCCAAAATGGTTGGGTAATTATTTTATTATTGCCAATGTTTCGACTTAACTTGTCAATCATCATCAAAGGCGATAATGTTGTCTGAAGGGATCTATAAGGGAGGTTTATGGTCACATCTTCTGAGATGTGACGGGAAATCTGTGAAATATGGACTCTGGTCCGAAGACATCATTATCGCCCTAATAATTACTTACAGGTTAAGCCAAAACGTCAGCAATAATAAAATATTTATCCAATAATTTTGGAGTATTTTATTTTCTGATAAATCTCTCCAGCACACCAATTAATTTTGAGAAAATCTCGATTACTAGTCACAAATAGGTAATTGGCCAACAAATAAACTTTACTATGAATATTCTATAATTTATAACTTTTGAGAATATCATTCAATGTGTAACGGCACATTGAAAGCATTCAATATATTGTATTTAAAGTATATTATTCAATGTACAAAGAATAAGTATTCTTAATATAAAAGTTAATGTAATATTCAATCCTTAGTTAACTCTATTTGTTTATTCTAAGATGATTTTAGTTGGGGTTCGGTCGAGGTAGATCCAAAAAAACACAAATTAAAAAAAATGTATTTTTTTAATGAAGGATTATCTATTTGTTTAAATTTACCTAAGCACAGAGACGGCCGGATATCTAATATGAACTATGTCGTGCTGTTCATTAGTAATTATGTAGGGTCATTATTGGTTTAAATTCAATCTCCATTTTTTAGATTCATAGTGGGAATTAGAAAAGTCCATCGTAGAAGCTGAGACAAATTTCCCATTTTTCATGGTGGTTATATATAAGAGTAAATGACGATGTTTATATAAAAGGCTGAAAAGGTGGGAAATATGCGTGAAAGGTTAGACCACTAAGCCTTGCTTTAGGCTGACAAGGAAGGAACAGTAGGTGTAGCGTTCAAACACCTTAGTTATATTCATAAATCTTTCTGCTGTTAGAGAGGGTGAGATGGATTCATTACAGTAGAAGGATGAGTCTTCTCCAANTATTTATATATATACGAACAAATATATATAGAACGCTCTACAGGCAATAATTTTCATTTTTTCTTAACGAAATTCGGTAAGGTACTATTAAATTAAAAACGAATAGCTAAGTTTGTTATTGAGCAAAAACAGACCCCTAGGGGTAGGGGGTTGGAGATGACCTACAATAATAATTAAATTAGAGTAATGCAACCCAACAAAGATTGGTTTATTAATAATAAAAAAAAACCTATTTTAGGATTTAAACGGCGAAATTAAACAAAAAAAGTGGGGTTTACATGATCAGTCATTTTTTTTAAGACTTTAGTTTTTACGAATGGAGAGTTGTTTTATCGTGATGATTATTAGTGGAGAATTTGTTGGGGTTCGGACAAGGTTGATAAAAAAAAAATACAAATTTAAAAGAAGTGTATTTTTTTTTTTTTAAAGATTATCTCCCAAGGTTTCGGCTTACATTGTAATCCATCTTCAGGGCTGCCAATCATGAAGACGAGAGAAGACGTCCTGTCCCTAAGTTCACATTTCCAATACTGACATCTTCATGATAGGCAGCCCTGAAGATGGCTTATGTAAGCCGAAAAGTTGGAAGATAATCTTTTAAAAAAATAGAAATTTAAAGTATTTTTCTGGATCTACCTTGACAGAACCCCAACTAAAATCATCAAATAATAATATCTACTGTAAAAAAAAACTCTCCTTTTGTATATTTAAGAATGTTAGTTCGGTGGGTGAGCGTTTTCCCCCACTCCTCTTTTGCGCTCTATCTCATTGTCCTCTCCGGCAATAAGATTTGATTCGTCATTTATTCCTAACATAAAAAATCCCCTTAGTGAGAGACATTTAAGTATTTTCGTATAGTATTTTTTAAATATGGAATATTAGTGAACCAGAAATAATCAAAATTAAATTAAATTTCATTTTTTTTCCTACCGTACCCTTTTTTCTTCTACAATTTTCCCCCAAAATTATAGAGCATTTCTTTACCTCAAATGATAATAATATATTTCAACATTGTAATCCCTAATATTTTGTTTTGGAACACATCTGGTGCAAATCTATTTGTTTGGCGAATATGCTCATTAAGGTATTTACTTAAAGTGTTTGTTGAGTAAGAAACTTAAGAATCAAAATGGAAGCTTCCCCAACTCTTTCCTTCAGGCCATTATGTTCATCTTGTTGATTAAATTTCGTCATTTAGTCTTATTTATATCTATCTTTAATGAGACATGGGAAATCTGCTTAGATAACGCAGCTCCTGTGTGACGGACTTTAATTGTTCTAATGAACATATATACATTTTATTAGTTTTTTTTGTTGGGGTTCGGTCGAGGTAAATCCAAAAAGCCAAACCTTAACCGACCCCCCCCCCAAATCGAATTATAATAACGGTCTAAAAACTCTCCATTTGAATATATTCATTTTTAATTTTCATTATAATAAATAATTTTCATTATTAAGAGACGAAGTGAATGATGTTGCTACGTTTTTTTTTGCAATGAGTCAGTATTTCGCTCGTGATTTTGCGTGTTTATTCTATTTTCCTCGAACTAAAAAGGGAACGTAAATATTTATTTAAACAAGTCTCTTGTAGCGTCACTCATACTGCGATCAGCCTAAGGAATATTTTCAAAAAAAATTTTTTTTTTGTAAGATTTGTCAAAAAGACAAGCATTGTCCAATGATCGATCTCCTCGACCAGAGGCCTAACTCTTCCTTAGGGGGTAATGTCCTCCAAGAAGTAGCCGGCGTCTCTTATCATCCCCTGGCTACTATCAATATTTTGGAATATGGACGGAGGCATGCGTGCCTCTCCAAGCCGCCGGGCCTGGGGTATCTCTTACTGATATCTGTATATAAAGGGGCCCGAGAGGCGTATCCCGTCACAGAACACATCCCCTCACTTACTCGAGGATAATCCTTTGACAACATGGTCGGGAAGCTCGTTTTCTGCCTTTTGGGCCTACAGGTATGACTGAAAACAGATTATTTACGTGCATCACATTACCATTAGTTATTTATGTAACGTTGCATTTTTGTTTGTTTGATTCTTATGGACAGAACAGGTCAGTTTATGAATTTTCCCAGTGAAAATCTTTTAAAACCAAAATGAATAAAATTACTTTGTAAAAAATATGAAGCAATATGAAATATCTAACATTATGAATTAATCAATATTTTTCAATCAATTAGTGCAAGGGAATAGAATAAAAAACCTAACTGTCCCAGCCAGGACTCGAACCTGGATCTCCTGCGCGTTAACGCGCTTGCCCAGTTAAAAGGAGATCCATGTTCGAGCTCTGGCTGGGACATTTAGATTTTTTATTTTCTATTCCCTTGCATTAATTGATTTAAATTTACGTGGTATTAAAAACCACAAATAAAAATAATATTTATAAATATTTTTTAATGAATTTCACTGAATAATAGCAGATATACAATCAACTTATTTTGTTAATGACATCATTTTATTATTTATATAAAAAGTTTGGAATTATAAAATTTAGATATAAATTAAAATAATAAAGTATAATATTAGTTACAAATAAAAATGTATTTGAGCATTGAGAATTTAGATTTTGTTAAAATAAACGAGTTTTAATTCAGTTGTTTCTCGGGGCTGATAGAGTATCTTATAAATCATGTGATGTAATTTATTTTAAAAACCTAATTTTTATTTCACTATATAAAATGAAAAAAAAAATTCATTATATCCCATTTCTTATTTCTTGGACTTATCTACTTGAAGCTCAACCTCTTAAATAGAACTTTATTTATGATATTATAAGTAAGGAGATCAAATAAATATACAAGTAATTTGTAACAAACATTTATTTCACTTCATTCAAAGAAATCAATAATGGGAAGTACAAGTTTTATTGGATGCCGTTGCCATGGACATGTTTTATATATATAATTTGGGAACTAAATAACATTTGTTAAAACGTATAAGATAAATAACTTATCAGGCTTGTCCTGGTAGATAAATGGAAAATGCACCGGTCCCGATAGAAGGAGATCCAGGTTCGAGTCCTGGCTGGGACAGGTACATTTTTATTCTGTTCCCTTGCACTACACATTGTTAAAAAATATATCAATGTTTCACAGGCATACATATTACAAGACAATTAAACAACTTATTTTATATATCAGACTTGAACGGTTGTCAATAAAAACCTAATCTTTTAAATTAGTTGTATTAAAGGCAAGAGTTACGTCATCTGAATCCTATTAGAAAGATCTTATAATCCACTTATATTTTGAGGATTTTTGTCTCCTTATACATTTATTTATAGTGTATTCCCGGAATTTATTAATATCATCCTTATTATTATCTGTACTTTCATTATTAATTATAATTTCAGCTCATTCGTTTTATAGTAGGACTCTAAGTTGTTATGACAAATTAGAATTTCTTACGGAAAATATACTGGACTGACGAAAAATCTTCAAAAGATATGTGAGTTAAAGGTTACTACACAGTAACGAATATTACATTAGAAACGTTACATAACAAAATGAAATAAAAAATATATGAATTCATATATTATTTGAAAGAAAATTTTAGAACAACAATGTTATTGAAAACAGATAAATGTAGATAAATGTCACTTCAGCCTTTTGTGGAATGCTGAGATCAGTTTCTAGTTGCTTAATCAAAGAGACTCTTTTATTTTATGTTTTTTTTTTTAAATGTTTATTAATTAAACTTTATTGAGATTTGAAAAGCTTAAAGTGCTTAAAATAATATAAATAAGTTTTTTTTTCATATTTTAATATACTGTATCCTTAAATAGGAAAAAATTAGTGAAGTGATCATTAGTTTTATTTACATTACATTACAAAAAAAAAAGTGTCCGTAAATATAATAATATATGTAAGATAAATTTGAAAACAAATAAAGATTCTCGCAATTCAATGCACTTTCCTTAGCATGAAATGATAATAAGATACTACACTTCTCAGGTTTCACTTTATTATCTTCGTAAAATCGTGAGTCCGCCCCAAACATTCAACATTCCTCTTGTAACGTAAATGGCTTATCGACGTAGGCAGTGTAATATTTGTGCAAATTTTAATCCACCTTGAGTCTAAAGGAAATTTCCAGAAGAAATTTATCTACTTCTAGATGTCTAACATTAGGTCCACTATAATTGGCTCACTTAAATAAGTTGACAAATTTATAAGTACATTGTGTCTGTTAATGTTTATTGCTCATTTTAATTTGAATTGACATTTCTTATACAACGAATAATTTCCCTAAACTCAAAGAAGGATTAATTAAAGAAATCAATTTATTATTAACATTATTTTCATTTGATTTGAAGTGAAATGTTAATTAGATTTTTTTTAGTGTAGCCAAGTTATTGTTATTTATTTTAATTTTAAAAAGTTACAAGTCAGATACAACTGTATCATTTTGAGTTCTGCAATCCTGGTGCTGTGGGTTTAAAACCCGTCCTGAGCAAGCTTTAATGGAGAAATAGAAACTTTCCCAAAGCCATGGATGTTTATATAAGAGTAGCTACCTTTCGATAGCCCCTCTCTCCATTTGGTTGAAAGGGAGGTTAATTTTTTTATTTTTTTATATTTTAACTTTAAATTTTTGTTACTGCATATTATATTCCAAGAATAATCTAAACGAATACATAAACATATAACAATAATTATCTACCTGATAACCTCCAGCATTGAAAGTAATGGATAAGATACATGACTGCTGAGGTCAACGATACACTTTGACTACCCTCACGTAAAAGAAAGATAGAAAAATAAATTTTATTCTGGGACATATGCCCCCTTGAATATCAAAGAGGTCACAGCTTACAGTGTAGTTGATTCTCACCTAGTTACAATAATAAAAATAAAAAGTACAAATAAACAATAGGCTAATAATACAAAATATTTTGAACAGAACTATGACAATATTTACAACTTATTTTACAGTATAGTACGGAAATAGGAGAAATAAGCATTAAAAAAACAACAAAAAAACTAAGATATATTATACATGGAGTAAAAAAATAGATGCACAAAAAGAAATGAATGAAAAATGAATGAAAAAAACAAAAAAACAAACAAACAAGAAAACTCAATAATAATACAATAACAATTAATCATGATAAAAATAAAAATAAACAAGATACAGTTTAGCAGTTCCTGATGCCCAATTGTGCTGAAAGGAGATAGGGAATAGCTGGGATTTGAAGGATGCGAGCGAGGAGGAGCGACGAATATTTGGAGGGATCGAGCTCAAGAGACTGGAGGATCTGATGAGGAAGGAACGACTAAATGCAGCGGATTTGTGAGGGGGAAGATAAAGGTCGGAAAGTCGAGAACGGGTGGGGCGGGAAAGTACTGAGGATTTGAAAGTTAGAAGATCATAGAAGTAGGGAGGGAATGGGATAATATGACTTGATAGAGGAGAGAACCAAGGAAATATTGCCTACGGTAAGATGGGTATAACCTTCACGACTCACCAAGTACAGCTCTGTAACTTGGGCGCTCCTCGGAGAACCAAAGACAAACCTGATGGAACAGTTTAGCAGAAGCTTAAGCATATCCTCAAGTTCTCCGGTGAGGCCATTGTTCACCATAAACAGAGCAACCATAGTCAAAATGAGGGAATATGAGTGAGGACACAAGGAGACTACGGGTTTTACGAGGCAGGAGATGACTAGAGTGGCGAAATTGTTGGAGAGTGGAGAAACAGCGACGGGAAATCTGTATGAAGTTTCCATGAAATCGAAAAGTAACGTAACAGGATGTTCTTCTTCTTTTTTTCCCCCCAATAAAAACGAATTCTGTCACACAGNCTTAATGTGATTTAATTTACAAATTAATATGATCTGAAAGGGAAGAGATTTTTTCTATAAGTCAAATTGTGTTTTAAGCTTACATTTATTATAGGGGGATGTATAAAGTAGTTTTTACGGAAGAAACATACGTGTATATGCTTATATATATATATATATATATGTATGTATATTGTTTCTTGCACAATTAGTGCCAGCTATTTTCGTTAGTTGTTGAACTGGGGGGAGGGGGTAACTATAGTAACACACCAATCGAAAAATTGTTCCTTACCTACTGACTTTTAGAGATAAAGAAATGTATACAACTTAATGATTGTAAAATGTAGTACACTAAGCTTTTAGTATTCTATAATATCTTATCGAAAAAATATGAGAAGAAAGATATTGGGATAAGGTAAGAATGGCTGGGAATCGTTCTTATAAAAATGTATGATCCCAATTTCGGGATTTAAGATTCATTTTGCAAACTAAATATAAATTTATAATAAATAATGAATAAATTTGACTTTGACTGAATTAAGACAAGAGTAAGGTGCTTTAATGAAAAAGCAAATTGGTTAATATTTAATTTATTATTAGTTTTATGAAAAAATGTATGAAACATAGGGACTAATTTTTTTTACATTTAGAGTATTAGTATTTTTTTAAATTTTTTTTCTCAGGAAAATCAATTGTCTCCCCCACCTATCTCATTGAAACTGTGCTTATACCGTCATTTTCTTATTTTAAAAACTTACAATTTATTTTGTAGAATTCATAATGGCTCTTGAACTTAATAAAATTAGTTATAAATCAGCTGCGCCGTTTCTGTGTGACTGACTTTTTGTTTTGACGGAGGAATCACACAGGAGGACTTAGAGATAACAGTTATCGGAAGGCGTTACTCTCCAAAAGAGAGAAAAAAATAAAATAAATTCCTCAAGTTTCACCCCACGTTCCGATAAGATTTGCCTCCTTCTTCAGGAATAAAAGCGGATCTCCTCTTTGGCTTAGCCATTCTTATCCAGGTAGCCGAGGTGAGCGTACCCCCAAGAGGAAGTCGGCAAGGCGTCCTTTCTTATCAGCCACTCCCAAGCCGTCTGTCCTGTTATCAATACGTGCCTGGGTTTCCCATGGCTCCCTCATAAAGCTGAAGTGGCCTGTCGTAGGATCACGGATGGCCGCTCGCCTGCACCGGATGGATTATTCAGCTGCTATTCTGAGTCTTGCACTTATTCAAGTAAGTATTAACACTTATTTGATTTTTAAATTAAAGAAATTTACTCTGGCTCTCAGAAAAAATATTGTTAATGTATTCATAAGTGAAGAGATGAAATTCGTAATGGTCTATAGATGATTAACGGCTGGAAGATAAAATCTCTCACGCAGGAGGTGTGTAAACCAGGAAGATTCATCGAATGTCATTAAAAGTGGATAGTAATGAGAGTAAGTGATTGATTTTAACGGATATAGAAAGTGGAAGAAGATAGATAGAATTTCCAGGATAAATAAATGATAAGGCGCTCAATGTAAATATTTATATTATAAAAAATATTTTTTTTCGTTTCAAAACACTAATAATAATGAATATATTTCGATTTTAAATAATGGTCTTCCTTTGAAAACACTGTCTCGGCCTATTTCAGCCGTTAAAAAAACGTATTCGGTCTTTTAAAATTAAAATTTATTTGGTTTTAAAGGTGGTTTTGGCAATACTCTCTGAGAATGATTGTAACAAAAAATAAAAAAAAAGTGACCCAAAGCATTAGTTTGGGTTAAATAAGTTATCTAAGATAACTTCTTAACATCAAATATATTTTTACAGAGTGCCTAAAATATAAAGAAGCAAGGAAAAAATATAACTTAAATGGGACTCTAGACGAAATTCTATTGGATGAAGATAAAGTCATCGACTCTGTATTGAACTTTCTGAAAGAGGGCAGGCTACTAAATCTTATCTAGATGTATTTTCAGTATGCTTATTTTCCATTCTCTCTCAATTTTTTCTTTCTTATAAATTTCATAGTTTCCAATCAAGAAGAAATTACAATGTCCATCCACATAATAACTATTCGCATTAACAATTCATTATACCTCAGCATGAGCTAAGAAATTCTTCTTCTTGAAAATATCTTCCGCTTCTAAAATATCTAAATTATCTCCCTGACGTTATTGACCAAAGGTTGACACGCTATTAAAAAAATCATAAAAAAAAAAAAAAACAGTTGTCTTACTATATTCCTTTATTTTAGGGTAACTTTCTCCGGGATTATGTTATGAGCTCCACATGAAAACGTATTGTTTCGTACATGTTCGAAGATATCTTCTCTAGACCCCGTACTTGTACGCGTACATTTTACAGAGTCCTCGTATAACCAATATGGCTTCAAGTGGTTTCTATTCTGATAAAACACACATCAATCCTCTGTTAAAATGGAGAGTTTATGACCGTGGATGTCTTTATATTGCTCTTTATCAAAGATTGACCTAACCCCAACAAATTCTCCACTTAATTAATCCTATTTTTCTGTCCCAATTAATCCTGAGATAAATGGTAATGATATCTTGAAATTAATTACCTGGAAATAAGTAACCTTAGTATGAATCTTTTAGCTTAAAAGAATCACTCTTACTTAAACAACTAAAATTAAAATTTTTAACAGGAAATATATTTAACACCTGATTCTATATTACTTTATAATTAACTAACCTTTCCATAAACTTAGCTATTTGTTAACAAACAAAAATTATAAGTATTAAACATATTTGAATCAGTTAATTTCCTATAAAATACTACAATATCACTAGATCACTAGATGCCATTACCTCAGTTTGAAAATGGCTCATGGCGGATTTTATACTTTTAAAAAGATTTTTCAAAACAGAAAAATAAAATGAATTTTCTTGACTGACTAATCCCAAAATCCAAATCGAGATATAGTTTTTATTTATTTGTATAATAATGAAAGGGCTCTTAACCATTGATTATTGTAATAGGCTTATGATACATCCTATTTATGAAAAAACGGACTCAAGAAAGTATAAGAATAAGAATTCTGTACTTAATGCCATATTTTTAAAATGAAAATAGCAACTTTTTTAATCCTTGATTCCCTTTTATTTTGATTTGAATAATTATTGCCTTTTTCTTTGATATATTCTATTTTATTTTAGTATTTTACAGGTTCTTAACCGATCCACATCTTGCCAACTACCCCATATCTATTCCTCCTCCCAAAGGGTCAATTACATTCCTTTTACACTCCTTTCAGAGGGGAGTTTCCTGTCCAGCTAACTTCCTGGGTAAGTGATCTTCCGGCCTCCGATTCCACCCTTCTTCCTCCGCCAATCCATTTCGCTTAACCCCATAAGATACTCCACAGCATATGGTATGACATACTTCACTATCGATCACTTCATAATCAGGGTAAGGACGATGATACATCCTCTCTGATTGCTTATTGGCAATACCTCGACAACTCGTGATGTGGAGTGTTACTGCTTACTTAGAAGGGAACTTTGGAGTGTACTTAGTGTAATATCACCTCTGCATTTTGTATTAAAGTACTTCAACAAAAATGTAGAAATGATATTACATTATACTCCAAAATTTCTTAAATAAATAACATCATCTATATATCTTCCAATTCTACCGTCTCATATTCTTTACTCTTCTAATCTCTATTCGTATTAAATTTGAAAATAACAAGTCCATCACATCAAAATTGCAAAAACTAAGCGGAATCCTCAGGCACTTATATAAATATATATTAAGTTCAAGTGCATTTAAACTTCATGTAAAACACACACCTAATGGTTTTGAATAACAATGAAACACCCAATATTTTACATATTAAATATTATAATAAATATTTTTATGTTATGTAACTCATTTAGTTTCACCAATTACATCTACATATCCGTAAAAATGTTTCTAATCAAATTTTGAGTTACAAATAAACCTTCAGTCCTCAACACATTTTTTAATAATCATTTTAAAAATTGATTTCCATGTAACGTTGTACTTATTTGAATATTATGGATGTTTTTGTTTTTTTAAATTTAGGTGGGATTTCTGGTTTCCCACTAACTGCTAATTCACAGAATATATTTTTGTATTTTATACTATATGACAACATTTATTCAGTTTAAATACAAATTACGTCCGTGGGGTGGAAAAAAAAACCCCTAAAAATAGATAGTGTATTAGTGAAATAACAAATTGATTAACATATTTCGGCTACTCAAGCTCCCATGTAGTATTGAAGAAACTGTAGTTTATAGGTTTTTTTTGTTGGGGTTCGGTTAAGGTAGATCCAAAAAATACAAATTAAAAAAATGGATTTTTAAAAATTACCAGCTGACGTTTTGGCTTGTACATTGTAAGGCATCTTCAAGTCATCTTCAGGGCTATCAGAAGACGAGATGAGATGTCCTACCCCTAGATTCACATTTTCATGACGAAAACATGATCATGAAAATGTTAACTAAGGGAAAGAACTTCCCCTCTCGTCTTCATGGATGCCCTGAAGATGGCCTCCAATGCAAGCCAAAACGTTGGTTGATAATTTTAAAAAATACAATTTTTTTAATTGGTGTTATTTAGATCTACCTCGACCGAACCCAAGCAAAAAACTTCTAATAATAGAATTTACTGTAAAAAAAAAAACTCTTCATTTGCAGTTTATAGGTAAACCCCTACTCCTATATGTATAATTTTAATAATTCACTAGAGACTTTTTGGTTTTTTCTACTACAAAGTGATTTGCCCAATTCTATTATTTCATTTTTTCTTATGAAAACAACTTGGAGCTCCTAGACCATTAAGTTAAATTTCAGGATGCCGGTGAACGCCTGCTTCTTGAGATTTAACTGTAGTTATGTATAACGTTCACTGATTCAAAAAAAAAAAAAAAAAATGTTTTAATGAGACTGGACTTTTCAGACATATCCTAACACTTAACAGTCCCTTATTTTATATTTTTTGGAATACCTTAATAAAAGTGAAAATTTGTGGCACACACATATGCCATTGAATGTATTTATTTAAGGTTTGAACCAGATGATGGAGAGGGAGAGAAAATTTTATTATCGCAATACTAACTCTTATTTACATCTGTCTTTAATTAAACAGGGGAAATCTACTTAGAATACGCAGCACTAGCGGACTTCCATTTCTTCTCGTAATGTCATTTGCGTTTTGCTGATGGCATCAGAGGTGTTCTCATCAATTTCTGATTTATTTTACATACTCATTAGATCCCATTATTAGATATTTGTTATTTGTTTTAAATTAATTATTTACTAACTGATTTGTGGTGTTCTACTACGGTAGAGTTTACAAAGCAAAGACCCACCAGTAGTAAACCAATGAGAGTCAATATTTTTGCAAACAGCCTATTGGGGTCTGTTCTGAATCGGGGAGTTTTGACAACAAACTTCCCCCACTCTGGAAGTGGGTCATCGGGACAGCCTCGTGACACTAACCCACTTTAAATTGGGTCGAGAACCTAAAAACTAAATGTTTATAAATATTTATTGTGTAATGAGAGCTAGTCGTGGGGAACTGCTATTCTCACAACCACTCAGAGCCGTAGGCTAACTCAGCACTGTAAATAATAGTTCTGGAAGAAAAAANCTCTCGTGTAAATACCACCCACAGCCATTGAACAACATTGTGAGCAATTACAAAATGTAAACTTACATATAGAATGTACCAAACCAATAAATTGATTATAAAAAAAAATAAATAAAAAGGATTCAAAGAATGAAGAACCAATTTCATATTTTTTATTTATTTATTGATTTCTTCATTGTTTAATTTCTACACTAAATTATAGGAAATGACTTTGCCGATTTTACAAGAAGAGAGGAACAAGTTTTTTGAAGGGCAAAATGACACACACACAGACTCAGGACTGCTCGAGAGAAAAGAGCAAAGCTCAAAACATACTTAAATATATTCTCCATTATGGTTCTTTCGAGAAAAAAAAATGATATGGATTATCAATTTTTAAAAATTAAATTTTACATATATGTTCTAAGAAATTATACCTAAACCTGATTATAATAATGATATTATGACTTAGAGAAAGAAAACTCTAATTGTGCTGCTTTATGGCTCCCTGGGGCTTGAAAACATATAATATATTGATTGTATGCTGGATAAATTATTGAAAGCAAAAAATTCCATTGGCTGAGTAATTAACTTCGGAAACAAATAAGATTAAATAACGAAATTTAATTTACAAGCCGGATAAAACAATGAACATAAAATGTAGCGTAAATTTGTTCTCAATAAGCGTTTGCTAAACATAAACATTATGTATTCGATATATGTTAGACAAATATATATTTTACCTATTAGTTCTTGGCTATCGATTATCAATTATGGTTTCCTTCATTTATGGTAAAATTATAAATCAAACACTGCAAGGATGTGCAATAAAAAGCTTGAATACCGAATTTGTTTTTTGAATTTCAGGAATAAAAGAAGGCTAAATATCTTCTTAATCTTCTTAAGTATCTTCTTAATATGCGTTTTTTAAAAACCTAAAATAAAACTGTTATAAAATTACTTTTACGCCTATTTGGTCTTTACACTTTTCTTGTAACGCTAAATGTAACGAAGATATTATTTTAAATTTTGATCTTCCTTTAAGCCCTCCTTCTTCTTCAACTGATTTTTTCACCTATTAAAAAACTCATCTAACGGTTTGCAAAAAGAATATTGGCCAACAGTTTAATGGTTTTAATTACGTCAAATTAATGCAAATTAAAGTGAATTAAAAACTTGATTTTTCAATTAAAGTTTTGTGATTTGGGTTAGTATTGTCATATTTGTCATATATATATATATATATATGTATGTATATTGTTGTTGATGATTCTAATATTTACTTATAAATAAACAATACTTCTGACTATGCATCAAGAAGCTGATTTCTTTCTTAGTACCTAGATAAAAATGAAAAAACAAAAAATACTGTTCAATGCAGGGATTATTTTTATGAAATAAAAAGATTTTAAGGATCCATAGGTACATAATGCAGTTTTCTCATTTAGTGGGGGCAGCTTCTTTTTGAAATTCTTACATATCTGCCGACGTTGCCCAACTTGAATGAATCCGTAATTGAAATTAACGATTTCCATTCTAAGCAAACGGCTCAAGAGTTATTTAGGAAGTCTGGAGTCACAACAACAAAGAGGATTTTTTTTTTCTCCAAACATTTAGAAGACATTTGAAAAGCTATGAATTACATCCCTTAGGGTTAAAGTTCGTACCTTTACGTACCTAAAACAAGATTACAAGATGGCGNTTTATCATTTTTAATTAGAAATTTTAAAGAAAAAAATTTAATGAAGTTTTATATTTAGTATTGGAAAAAATTAAAGTACATTAATGTAAAAAAACGTAGGTTAAATTCAGAAGTAGTGATAAATGTTTGGCATACAACGTACTCGGTTGTGCAGATGTACTGTAAAGGAAAGGTATTGAATTTGGGGAATAAGACATTTAATTAAAGCTAATTGTGCCTTTGAAGTCTTTAGATGGCTTGAAAATTCAAAAGAATTTGAACCACGGGTCTTTGTGGAGCCATGTGGCCTAGTTGTATCACATTGTTGTGGAGCAAGGGAAGCTCTGCCTTCCTGGTCTGGTCCAAGCCGAAGACATATTGATATCCTTTGGAAGGATATTCCCCATCTTTAGCTTGGCACATTGAGTATTGCCTTGGCACTTGCTTACCTCGAGATCATCTGTTGTTCAGCTTTGCATCGGCGGGACTCTTGGAGAGGACTCCGTCAGAGAGAAGCGCTGTACGGATTGCTGCTGCGAGGTAGAGCAAATCGAGAGGCCGGTAGTGGAGGAGTACGTGGGTCACATTCCAGTCATCCAGAAGACCATCAACTTCAAGGAGGAGAAGGTACTGTAACAAATACATTAATATATCATGTATCAGTCTTCCGCAATATAACAAGGATTCATAAATTGCCTATTGCATTATTGTGCTCTTCTCATTCATAAATTATATGATAATTTGGTATAGTACAAATTACTAACGCTTTCATGAATTAGTTTTAAAGATACTTCTTCATTTTTAGATCTAACGGAGAGCATTTATTCTATATAGTCGATTCAGGTTCTATCTTACTATTCTTATCTCTAGCTTTTTATCTATCAGAATCGCACACAATAAGAAAGATATGTCAATGAGAGGATAGCAATACACTAATTTCATGCTTTAAATTTTGTCCGTCAGGCAGAAACTGCACAAGTCATGTGTAGTTCCTCAGCATGGCAGTTGAATAAATAATTGTATATTAACTCTCAAAATCGTGTAAACATTCACTCTTATTGGAACACTTTCGTTTAATTAACTTTTCTTGTTGCATTTGAAGGCCAAATTTCTTTCTTTTTTTTAAGTTGCAAAAGTATTAAATTAAAAATTATACTTCTGAATAAATCTCACTCTTAATTATTTTATTTTCCTGAGTAACCCTTAAAATATTTCCTTTACAAATAATCAAAAAGATGTTTCCCACGAAGATAATAATTATAAGCACATGACATTTTAAGTAATCCCTCTCCAATTGGCCCGATTTTGTTGAAAAAGTAAGTAATCTTTTCTTTCTTCATTTAAAAGGAACATGGCAAATTTTATTTAAAAATAAAATAAAAAAGTCTAGGGGCGCCAGGGTAGCCCAGGAGATCCGTTTGGGTCTTGCATTGACGCTGTGGATTCAAATCCCACTCAGGGCAAACTTTCATTTATAAATGAAAGCTTTTCCTAAACCATAGGTGTTTAGAATGGGGTAGCAACCTGTAGATAGCTGCTCCCTTCATGACACTAGTGGTTGAAAGACAGGCTAATACACAAAATATAAAAAATTAAAGTTTAATGTAAACCCTCACTCTTAATTGTTCAATTTCACCGTGTAACCCCTACATTATTACTTTGATCAAAAATCTTATCTGTGTTGAGTTGCATTGCTCTGAATTGGTTCTAAAAACTAAATTTCACAATCCTGGTGCTACGGGTGTCCTCGAGAAATAAATGTCTTGCCTGTGCCATGAGTGCTTAAAATAGAGTGATGATTTGCGGGTTGCTCCACCCTCGAGATCTCAAGAGGTTGCATGGGAGACAAAATTTAATAAAAAAAAAAAAAAAGATTTATCATTCATTTTTATTTTAAAAGTAAAATTTTTATAATAGAAGTTATGTCCACCACTATCCTAAAACTGCATCTAAAAACTTACGAAATCATTTCGAAAAATTAAACAATGTGTTGGTAGATGGAGACTAAAAACCAATTAAGCTTAGTCAATTTTCAATTACAAAAAAAAAAACTTTTCTAAAATTGTAAAATTTAACAATATCACTTTACCACTCTCAAATTCCGTTCGTTACCTTGGGTTCCATCTTGACTCACATAGGGAGAACATACTAAAATTAAAAGACAAGAACTCAATCGGCGACATGGACTTCTATACTGACGATAGAAAACAAACTGTCGCTCTACAAAACCTTATTACGACCAATCTGGACTTACGGAATAGAAATCTGGGGTGCAGCCAAGCCTTCCAACATCCAATAAATCTAGTCTTTTCAATCCAAAACCCTGAGAATAATTGCAAATGCTCCCTATTACGATCCAATTAATCCATTCACCACGATCTTAATATCCCTTTTGTTCAAGACTTCATTTTTCCCGCTTCACCCTTTTCCACAGTAAACTGCCGTTCCATCCTAATCCATTAGCACAGACCATGTTTTCCTACTCCAACCCCTACAACCCTCCCCGTCGACTCTAACGAAGATGGTCCCATGATCTCCTGGGAAAGATTTACTTACTAATAATTTGAGAGTGGTGTCATTTTTCACCTTCTCTCCTCATGAGATTTTCATTAAATGTTATTTTTATTTGGTTCTTTGTTTTTCATTGTAAACAAATAACAAAATGTTTTTATTTTATAAATAAAAGTAATGTGTGGTCATTCCTACCTTAAAATTTACATTAAATATTTTAAATTTATTATTGCGATTTATTTATTTCGTGGTGTATTTTGTTTTCAGGTAGTGCGACACGTCCCTGTGCTGGAAACAGTGGTTGTGCCGGTGTTAGAGAAGAAGCTGTCTCACGTGCCAGTGGTGGGGAAGGAAGTACGGGAAGTGGAGGGCTGGAGGACCAGACACGTGCCCGTGCTCTGCCAAAGGGTGCGCACTGTGGAGGAGCCCTTCACATCCCACGTGAAGGTCACTCAGACCTGGACGAGGCCCGTGGAGGAGAAGGTCTTGCGCCAGGTGCCTGTGGTCGAGACGAGGTGTGTCCCCGTGGTCAAGGAGGTCGTGCGGACGGTCCCCGTGACAGAGACGAGACAGGTGCCCGTGTCCATCGAAGACACCATCTCCAGCGTCCCTGTCAGACAGAGGAAGCCGACTGGGCTCTGCGTGGAGCACAAGGTGAGCTGCCGGAAGGCTGAGGCTTCTTCCAGTATTGTCCAGAAAGTGCAATGTCATTCAGACTGATGCTGATAATAATGCCTATCCATAAGATAACGATGCTTCTTCTAAAATGGAAATTAATCTTTTCAATATTTTCCTTATTTAAGTTTATGCTAACTTAAGAAGAAAGAATTGAGAGAATAGCAATATAATGTGCATAAGTGTAAGTTACAGTACACTTATCTACAAATAAATTATCAATTAAAATAAATGATTTATAAAATAATAAAATATTTCCATCAGTTAAAACAGTATTAGTTACCAGTTGAGTGAGACATAAAATTACAGTTCCATACATGACAGTCAATGACTGACAGGAGAGTGATCTTTCCTTCTTTGTACAAATATACATAAAAATACATCTATCTGCTAAAAAGTAAGTCAAAATGCCTCATGATCATTATTTTCCTACTCTTATTTTTAAATATTGCATTTGATAAATATTTCTCAGTAAAATCAGACATTTTTTATTTTAAAGATAGGCTACGTGGAAAAAAAAAATTTCATTCATATTTTGGTCTACATTAACTTTACTAGTCCATTTAGTTGCGGAAAATGTTTATTGTGGAAAATGGACTGTCTCTAATTATTATTCCCGGGTCTTCACTAAATTAGTGATATTACAGCTCACTATTGAAAAGTGTTAGCAAATTTACATAAAATAACATAGATATTTCGTCGAAAGAAACATAAGTTTTTATAAAATTTATAATAAGTAATTACCATTATATTATTTTTTTTATCTTCCTTATGTTTACACACTTTTGTATATTGGGCAAATATATTTTTCAAAAATATCTCTAACTGTGCAATTTTTATGAATATAATAATAGTTCATATCATTTTCATTCTCGAAGAAAATGTTTCAATACCATTTAATTAATACAGCTTTACTAGATGTCAATACCAGAAGTCTTTTTCATATTTAAATTTCGAAAAACTCTAATTTCCTGTGCCTCACTAAAAGATGTCAAATATATTGAGAAAGTGCCAATTAAAGTTCTTAGCACAATGTACAACTTAATTCATTTATTTTAGGAGTAACAAGTCCCTAAGAATAACAAAAAAATAACATAATAAAAAATTAAGCTTGTAAAATTAGTGCAGTAAAACATAAAAAAGAAAAATGTGTTATAAGTAGAAAAACAAAATCAAGGTAAACAATCAAAATATTAATAAGTAATGACAAAAAATTTTAAATTATAATTACAAATATACGGGTATAGTAATAAGATATCGTAATAACCGCGCTGTTTATCGCCCAAAACCTGACCCTAAAATATACTAATCATCAGTGGTAGAGAATCTTCCTTCAAAAAATTATACACATTTTAATATTTTTGGCATAAAAATAATAATATTAATTAAGTAGATGTAAAGGAAAAATAAGTAAATAAAAAGAATTTGGGGCAGTAAATCGTGATTTTGAAGGTAAGGGGAAAGGAAAAAAGATGGGATTAGAAGATTAAGAGAAAAGAGGAATCAAGGAAGACGGTGATGAGGGGGGGGGGGGATCCGAAAATGAAGGATCGGTCAATGAAGAATGTGCATATAGCAAAATACTAGATATTTAACAGATACATTTTCTAGTCAATATATAGCTTAAGAGGTTAGTTATTAGTTATTCCTATTTTAGCATCTATTGTATATTTCCAACAATTTTATGAAAGCATTTCGATGAAAGCCTATTATCCGAGGGTTTGTCTTGCTCTCAAACCTATTAGCATAATTACGATGTGCCTAACACGAAAATGTTTCAGTAACTCGGCTGGCCTACTTTACGAGTCCACTCTCATCATGCCTTGTCATCGTGTACCTGCACCCCATATAACATTTGTCACTTTACTGTTGGCTGTTGTCAAAAGTATCTGTGCGCCCTTCAGACTCCTAGAAATACTTTGTTTAGTGTTGTTTTTATATTTTTCTCATGCATATCAAGGATGGGTGTCCAAAATTCTCAAACACTCAATATTGAATGAAGAACAGTGCACGTAAATAATATTTTAAGAAAATGTTTATGAAAAATCGTATGAAATAGGAAACTTCTAGAAATGAGGAAGTTAAATTCTATATCTCAGTAATTTACTCCTCTCATTCGTGGAACATAAACTAGGAAGGATGGAGAAGAAATGATATCTGAGAAAATGCTATCCGAAACTGATTACATAAGTGACATCATTTGATACATAATTTTCCATTGTGTGCTTTGCTGTGTAATGATTTTTTCGAGTGAGTCGATAAAACACAAGAATATCCCTACAACCCTATCATTTTATTTTTTATTTTGTGAGCGGGAGGAGTAGATTACTGTGAAACGTCTTAACCTTGAATGTGTCATAGCACATCTAAAGTGACAATGATTAGACATAACTTTACTATAACCTTTTCTTATAACATGTAGCACATTATGAAACCGAATCTTCTTACTTCTTAGTTAGATGTTACTATTGGACTCCAAGGTGTCCATGTTCTCTGTGCCTAATTAAACTTCAATTCAGGTGGCAAAGTAACCTGAATCCATGTGTATTTCCACACTCCCTTTATTTAACGTGATTCTTTTCTAAGTATTCATAAAGATGTCCAGTATCGATCTAGTCAATGTTTTCATCTAACTAGTCATGTTTTAGTAATATAAGCAGATTAACAAGGATTCTGCATATGATTGCATAGTTACATATAATCAACCTAACTCCATTTTTCTTATATCCAAGAAATATCATGATTCATTAACTTTTCATATGCTTAAATTTAATTACCGTAAAGTTAACTAAAATATTACTTTAGAGTCCATTTGTTCGAGTCCATGGTGTCTTTAGCTTTAATTTAGCAGATTTCACTTAAAGAAATCAAGATATTAACGTTGGTACAAAGGGGCGATAGCACGAATTTTTTCGAAAAATTTCACAAATTACCGTCGATCCTGCACCGAAGAAACCAAAAATATGGACCACTAAAATTTTATTATAAACGCATATGTGTGTGTGTTTATGCATAGACAGGTATTTATTAGAGATTACGGTTTAAAATGGAGGAATCAAGTTCAATAACTCAGAAAAATTGTTCAACCCGTTCAATAAGTTCGTTAGTGGCTGAAATCGATCAAGATTGAGCGGGAGATAGGATGAAGACCAAATTGAAAAAAAATAAAAGTCAATATCTTTGTTACTGCTAAAGTTTAAAAAAAAAAAAAATTTGGAATGTTTTAGGTGTGAAACATAATTTTATAGAAATTGTATTTGTTGTGGTATTTAGTCCCACATTAATTTTATACAATAATTGCAAGGGAATAGAATACAGAAATCATACTACCTCAACCGGGACTCGAGCCCGGATCTCCTGCTTTCTGGGCGAGCATGCCCAGTCAGATTTCTTTTTATTCTATTCTCTTACATTTATTGTATAAATTTATATAATTTATTTCATTAGATTTAAAAACTTCGCAAAAAGAAAAATATTTGAGTGTAGAGCGGCTCCTCTTTTTCTTTCTAAATATTGATACCTAGTTTTGGATAATCAAAGTCGGATAATGGAAGGGGGGAGCCTTCCCTTTATTAGAGAAGAGTTAGGTTTATTCCTTTGATTTTGATTTGTATTAAATTGTTTTTCTATTCATGCATTGAAAAAGCCAATTTTTTTTGTTAGCTTTTAGTCGTTTTATTTGAGAACTTATATATATATATATATA
>KZ807651.1:256419-268371 GCA_000696205.2 Oncopeltus fasciatus | reverse complement strand
ATAGATTTTTTATTCCATTCCCTCTCATTAATTGTTTAAAATTTACGTGCGATAATAAACCACAACCAAATAAATTTTATTAATAATCAATATTTTATTATAGATTTTTAAATCTAATCAATTTAAAAAAGTGACCAATTGAAAAATAATTTTGTACTTTCTAAAATTTTTCTGTATATCGTACTGTTTACAAATGCTTGTCGAAAATTTTACAAATACTTAGTTGACGAATTTCAATACTAAATATAAATTTGTTAAAATGATTCGCTCCATGGCATTTTTATTATTAATTCATAATAACCTATAACTAATAAAACTTTTTTTTTCATCTTTCTAATTTACGTCCTAAATTTTTGTAATATATGTATATTATGCTCTTATTTCTCGGTATAAGTCCGTAAAAAATCCCCTCGGCTAAGCACATGAATTTAGAGAATTTATTTTTTTCACTATTGGTATATTTTGTGTACAGTATTAGATGGAATGGAATATGCCACACGTTAGGTTAGTAAACCTTTAAATCAAATTTGGAGCATCTTTTGAATGACTCTTTTGACCGTTAGTGATTTATCAATTTTTCAACCATTTTAAAAGTCGCTCCTTAATTTTTATGTTAGTGGTACAATAAAAAAATAGATAAAAAATAATGTTAGTGGTAAAAATATTAGTGTTGGTCAGTGGTAAAAATATGTAAATTCAAAAAAAAAAAAAAAAAAAAAAAAAAAAGCCACTGAGTAATCAAATAAATCATCTAAATAAATAAAAAAAAAAAAAATTAAATGGTTTCCTATTATTAGATCTGAGAGATATTTTTTTATATATCTTAAACAGAGAAAGAATCAGATTGGATTTCATAAAATTTCATCACTTTAAAACCGCAAAAATCTGTTTATCTTTTACCAAACCAGCACTAAGTCTTGTTCTCTAGATACATTAATGATGTTAAAACTGAAATAAAACAATTCACTTGAAGAACAGTTTACAATTTATTTGAAAAAACCAGGAATATAATATTCAATAGACAATCGGAGATTTCACGAGAATCTAATCATTTATTTAAATAAATTAAAATTTTTTATTGCATATTTATTTGAACTAATAAAAGCCCGCACCAGTGATTTTGGAAGTTTTGAAAAGAAAAACTGTACGATATTATTTATAGGAATTATTACGTTATAGATATAAAGTATAAGGCTAATTAAACAACTATTTTCAATAGTACATATCAGGCTATAATTTTTTTTTCCAAAACTTATAATATTTTTTAGCCTTAACTTAACATCTAATCTTCAAATACCTTAATTTGAGAAATCTAATTTTAATCTGTGCATGAATATACATTATCTGTATTTTTTTGTGTAAAAATAAGATTGGAAAGTCACACAGACACTCAAACTTATATATATATATATATGTGTGTGTGTGTGTGTGTGTACATATCAAATTAGCTTACTCTAATTAATCTATTTTCCTCTATTACTAGATATATTTGTAAATTGATTCTACAAAAAAATATTCATTTAAATTTTTCTATTTTTTCGTGACTCAAATTTTATCAATTTTATTTATTTTTAATCATTATAAAATTTTTATTTATATAACTTAAATTAAACATTTTACTCGTCAGGAAATTCATTTTAATTAATAAAATATGAATTGTCAATATTTAAATATTGAACAACTGTATTTTTTGAATAGTCTAATTTTGTACGTCACAACTGGCCGTGAACTTCCTCGTTGAAGTTGAACGACTCGTTATTATTTAATCTCTTGTGCAGTTGGAGAAAACCAGCTGTTTGGGTTTCGTCAGGATTTCTTAAGACAGCCGTCCATTTCCTTTCTCCAGTCTGCTGCCTTGGCAAAACAAGCCATAACAGTATTGATTATTCAAGAAATAATGTCCCAGATTGCTTTTTAAAATTTCTCATGTTAGAAAAATAATGTTGTATTTATTAGTTCATTAAAGAAACCTCCAAAAATATTAATCTGCTATTATTACCATTATGTATTATAAATAAATTTCATTACTGAGTCTAACGAAGTAATCCCATTAATTTATTGCGATTCCTTAAGCAAGTAGTAATTTTTTTTAATTCTTTATTTTTAAATTTTCATCAAAAGTTAAGTATCTTGAATACTTGACTAAACTGATATAATTGCCATTTTTACGCCAATGTTATGTCTTAAACTGTAAGGAATTATTACCCATATAATTAGGGATAATATGTACTTAAAGCAATGAATTCACATGTGGATATTTAAGTTGTGATATAAAAAAAAAGAATATATTTTTCACATATAATTTATAATGAAACAATAAATGCAAGGGAATAGAATACAAATTTACAGTTTTCATTTTTTATTCTATTCCCTTGCATTCATTATTTAAAATTAATGTGGGATTAAATACTACAACAAAATAATATTTATAAAAATAATCTGTTATTGTTTTCTCAAGTTGATGGTTCTTGGTTATGGCTTGTTAATTATTTGAAACTGATGGCTCAAGGAAGTCGAAACTCAAGGAATAAAGTAATAAATTTATTGCTGGGTTAAGCATTGCAGCACATGAAGATGTATTAATTCTAACTCGTCACTAACTTTAGAGACATTTTTAGCAGAATATCTCTACGAATCTTAGTTACTACTTTGATAATCTAACGACTATTTCCAGTGCAACATAAATTTCGCTTCAAAGTATATTTTCGTTAAATAATGAAGATAGAGCTGATTTCTTTCATATTGAGAGAAAAATATAATGAATGTTAATTGCAATTAAGTAGTATTTTGATTTATTTAAAAGGTTAGAACTAAATGATGACATATTTTATAGTGATAATTAGGTAACTCATAATCAAATATAGAATATTTTACATCTGGTCTTCAATGTTTGATATCTTCTAAATATTGCATTTAAATAGAGATTCTTATCTATAATATATCTTGATAAGTGCCTCCTTTATTATTGTTATTAGACTCCAATAAATTCCTGTAACTATTGTTTTAAATATTTGTCAAAATACATAAATAACACCAATTATAAATTCCAAATACCATTTATTCACTATATTTAATGCAAGGTAATTTTTCCAAATTTACAGCAAAAATATAGCAAAACCCTTCGTTTAGTTTCTCTAATTAAATTAATGCAAGCTCTAAATTATAATTTACATTCCTGGATTTTAATTTTTTTAAATTAGTTCAAATAATTCATGTCGAAAAATTTTTTTTTGTATTCTATTAATATTAGTAATGTAACTAAGTTGGAGTTCATCCTGCAACTTGGTAAAAATCTATCATACCTTCTATTATCCGTCTTCATTGGTTTCTGTAGAGAAACTAATGAAGACGGATAATAGAAGGTATGATAGTTTTATATTCATTGGTGGTGGAAATAACTTTTAGATTATTTACCTGGTAAGAATCTATTTAAAATTATTTCCCTACCTGTAGGAATTAAATTCATAAATTTCAAACATTGTATTTGAATTTGTATACATCATATGATACATATTATTCCTAATATATGATAGAAATAATAATAGGTGTAAAATATTTGTCAAACATTTCAGTCCTGCAAAATCCAGGAATAGGTGCTTAAGGTTATTTTAAGATTTAACTAGGATGGTTGAGCACCTCTCGGCCTAAATGACAAGAACATTTCCCTTTACCTCTAATTTTTACCGCTTCTTATCTTATTCAACTTTCTCACTCAACAGCATCCTTAATGAAACACAGGAANTCACATGGGTTACTGGAGCCTCTTGACCAATGCGGCTCGCAGTGTTGCGGACCAGCCTGTCTGGAGACTTGCTTACGGCCGATCTGCAGAGAGAGGATCAGCTGCCAGCCAGTGGTCAACCAGAAGGTACGATGCCAGGAGGAGTGCGTCACGAAGCACGTCCCCGTCGTCCAGAACCACGTCAGCACCCAGGAGGAGACCATCACCCGGCAAGTGCCCTACACGCAGAAGTTCTGCCGGCCCGTGGTCGAGACGAGGACCCGCCACGTGCCCGTCTGCAAGCAACGCACCCGCACCTACATCGAGCCCTACACCGAGCACGTGCCCGTCCAGGAGAAGTGCGTGCGTTGCGTCGAGGAGTCCTGCACGCGCCACGTCCCTTACACCGAACGCAGATGCCAGCCGGTCTTCCACCAGACCGTCAGCCACATACCGGTGACCGAGCGGCGTTGTAGGCCTATAGTCGAGCAGGAGGTGAACTGTGTGCCTGTCAAGCAGTGCGAAGTCCACAACTTACTGGAACATAGACTGAGATCATGTTGTCCGCCTCCATGTTGTCCCCAATGTCCGCAATGCTGTTGCCCAGATCCATGTTGTGACTCTTGCTGCGCCCCCCAATTGCTTGGCTGTTGCCCACTGAGAAAACGATAGACTATTGTAAATATTAAATTATTAATAAATATATTTATTGTTTGTGAATATAGTTTTTAACTATCATTATACCATTCCAACCTCTTTTTAAACAATTCTTTGTGTAATGGCATTCAAACTCATTTTGATAATACTCCTTTACGTTAAGAAATATCCCAGAATGTAATGAAACTAAAATTTCGTTCCACTGACTATATAGTCACACATATGTGTGCATTTGTCTCTAGAAATAACTAAAACTTTTTTCTTGACTTGGTACATAATAGCACCAAGTATCAAAAATAAAAAGATGAAATTATTAAAAATTGTTTTCACGAAGATTTAGAAATTATTATAAATATTATTTTTTTGTGGTATTTAATCCCACGTAAATTTAACTAATTTTTAGTGCAAGGGAACAAAAGAAAAAAATCTAACTGTCCCATGCACCGGCCCGGATAGCAGGAGAGGTTCGAGTCCTGGCTGGGACAGTTAGATTTCTTATTCTGTTCCTTTGCACTAAAAAATTAGTAAAATTTTGAAACTATTGGGTACCTAAATTACACTACTTATGGAGTAAAGAGGTAGAGTATAATCTCAGCTAAATAATCCTACTTTTTAAAACTGATAAGTCAACATGTCTTTTTTTTTTCTATTTTAATAATTATTTTACTCCCTTTTTTTTATACTTGACAAAATCAATTTTTTATTCTTATTTTCTCTACTTCTATTTTATTAAATCTTGGTACTCGTTGATGACGGCTCAAGACAAATTAATAATATAGTGCTATATAGGGCTCACTAACGTATAAAATACAGTGATAAGCCTATAAGTATTGTGTGATAAGAAAAGTGTAGGAAGACAACAAATTGAAAAATAATAATTTAGCAAAAAGCTTTTTATTCCGATAACTTCTACAAATAAAGAAGCTTTATTTATTTACTTAAAAATAACAACCCATGTACACTTTTCCCACTATTAAGTGATATCATTTTTTAGCTTAGCGTTGGTGATGGAAGGCTCCAATTTTATATAGTAAATGTTGTTCTTTTTTTTTAAATTATATATTAAGCTCCTGAAAAGGTATCAGTATCAGATTATTGGAATTGTTTCGTTCAGTAGAACAAGTTTTAAAGAAAATGATATTTAAAAATTTTTTTTTGACCTTTGTCCTGTACTAAAACATAAATTTAGTTTGAGGCTGATTGTTATGGTCAATATTATACTTATATCAGAACGATTTTAATTTCTAAATGTAGGTTATATTGCTTTGAGATATATTTACTTGAACGAGACACAGATTTATGAGTCTAAAAATCCTTTTACATAACAGTTGAATGAGAAAATTAATTCCTAATTCTTCTTATTTTTTGAGGCTTCAATAATTAATTTCCTGGATCGGAAGGTTTTTAAATTTCTCAATATTTGAGCTTGACATTATATATAACATATCACATAATAATATGATATCAGATAATATCATATATGAGATATTATCTTATCATTTTTAATAATGCTAAAATTCCTTTATTATGGAAGACTATTTGAAAGATATTTTTATTGTTTTAGTTTTCATTATTTTCCATAAATTCTTCTAAGATTTCAGTCAGCCAAATTATCCTCTCGTCCCGTTACTTCTTACCCGCAGTTGTACCTCAAGGATGTGTCTTTGGTCATTTAATTTTTTCTATCTTCACATCCAATTTTCCAACAGATCCTGAAACCATAAAACCACTTTTTCCGAGGACACAGCAATACTTTCCAAATAGAGAGGTTTTGATAGTTGAGTATTTTTTGGGGTTCGGTTATAACCTTGACCGAACCTCGAACAAATTATCTACTAGCAATAGTTTCGTTCTTTTCTGAAGCGATTGCAGCTTCACAGAATCTCCAAACTCATCTCTTCCTAAATTATGAATGGCTGCACAAATTGAAAATAAAAACTAATGTCTCCAAAAGTAAATTCATTGTCTTCACCTAGCACAACTCTGTTTCTCCTTATTCTAACGAAGTGCGCTACCTCGGTTCTCATTTACCTGCAACCTACACTCAAATAGGGATAGAATTGAACTAAACAAACGATATGGACTAATCAGCAGGTTATTGTCACATAATTCGACACTTACCATTGAAAACAAACTCACATTATGATAATCGATACTGAAACCTAATGGTCTAATGGATTTGAACTTTGGTTCTGATGTCTCATGGAATCCAACTTAAATCGTATCCAATACTTTCAAAACAAAGTCCTCCGTTACATCCTGAAAGCTCCTAATTATGCAACCAATATTACCATACACAATGATCCCCAGATTACAACAGTGAAAGAACTTGCGAAATTCCGTTCTTCTAAATTTCATTACAAACGATCCGCTCATCTTAACCCATCCTGTCAATATCTTTCTACAGAAATCCATCCTACAAATTCTCTCCGTCGACTTAAAGGCAGTGGCCTAGATAACTTCTGGATAGAGTAGTAAAAGAATTATAATAGTAAATATTCTGATATTTATACTTATTTTATTTTTAAAAATGTATTTTATTTTTATTTTTTCGTGAATGGTGTCATGCAATTTTTAACTTAGGAGTGATAGGTGGAGTTTAGCTTCTCTTCAATTCAAATGCAGTGAATTATATAATTTTGAGAAGCAATTTAAATATTGTATATTGTAAAAATGAAAAAAAAAAAGTAGATTGTAAAAATGAAAAAAAAAAGTAGATTTTAAAAATGAAATTGCAATAAAAAGTTGCGATTGAGATTTGATATAGAAAAGGGTATATCGGAAAAAGGGTCGCCATGCAAGGAAAAAATAATTTCTGATAAGATAATTACAATTTCCATTATACAATGAATTTCGCAGTACTAAAATATTATGTATATCGGGTAGCCATGTAAGGAAAAAATATTTTCTGATTGACTATAACAAAATTTTTACTTTCCTTATAACATAAAATTGTCTTGTTTTGTTCAGCTATTTTTTTCACATTGATTCTAGAATGATAAAAAGCCAGGCAAAAGTGAGAACACAAATAATAGGATTAACAAAGACCAAATTTGCTTATTATATTCGAATTATTGAAAATATATTTCCTAATGATCTCTTAAATGAAAACAATATGGGGTTTTTGCCTATAATTATAAGAAAAAATAATTATCGCATGCAACTACTCGAGTAAATTCACGAAACTAATTTGCTATCATTCGTAATTTATATTTTTAGACCATGTTCATTTTCTAGGAGGGCCAAATGCCATGAGGGTCATTTGTCCACGGTAACAGAACTGTGGATAACAGTTTGGGGTCATTTGATTTCACGGTTAAATAGCATTCTACCATGCCAACTCCAAACTCTCACTTTCAATGAAGGCCAACAGAATCAGAAGAGTGATGTTCGACCCTGGAAATGTTGGGAGTGAACCATCTGACTGAACAAACCTGTGATTAATTCAGATCAAAGTAAGATTTAGTACAAATCCCCTTCCTTTATTTCGGTGACACTAAAAAATAAAATTCAGTTCACCATCGATATCATTATAGATGCGCTTTGATAGAAATGACTTAATTTATCACTCTCCCAAAACAAAATTTGCAAATTAAATGTACAAGTTCTTCACATAGTTCGAATTGGGTTCATTACATCACAAATTTAGTAATGATGTTAACCATTTGTACGCATTTTACAACCAAGATCTTTATTCTTAGATGATTTTAGTTGGGGTTTGGTCAAGGTAGATCCAAAAAAAAAAAAATACATATTTAAAAATGTGTATTTTTTTTGGTTCTACCTTGACCGAACCCCAACTAAAATCATATAAGAATAATATCTACAGTGAAAAACTCTCCATTTGAACCGAGATATTTATGAAACATATCCTGACCGAAACGACAATTTTGAGGAAGGTTATGGTAAAATATGAAACATTATAAAGAATTCATAAATATGTATTCGTAAAAAAGTATTATAAATTAAGTATGTGTATGTTACTCTTCATAACAGTTCTTTTACGCTTCTTGTGGGCCAGTTTGGCCTTGGCGTCCATTATCTTCTGGACGATAGCTTTCCTCTTGTGGAGCCTGAGGATTTTACCAGCAGTCGTCGCTGAGGCAGGGGTTCCCGGCACAGGGGGCGCGGGGAGCGCAGCTGACAGACGTGGCTGGAGGTGCGGAGAGCCTAGCGCAAGAGTGCAGCCTGGGTGCGGCCTGTGCAGAGTGGTACAGTGCCTCGAAGCAAGGTGGGTTCTGAAGGGTCGGACAACAGCAGGACTTGGCAGGCAGTGGTGGCAGACCGAGGCAGGCCGGCTTCCCAGGACATATGTAGAACTTGCGCCCGGTGGGACAGCCATAAGACGTCGGGAAACCAGCGTCGAGGTACCCACCCTGGAAGAAGGGGCTGAGCGATAGCCGGCTGATATGGTAGCAGTCCGCCTGAAAAAGAGTCCAAGAAGAATGTACTTGCTACAAAAACATGCGAATTTCATTTTGTTCGTTATTAAATACATGAAATAAAAAAAAATTATATACATTATTTAATTATATTGTATAATAATATATTGTATTAGATGGAGCGGCATAGAAGCTCATGGGATCCGTTCTGGTTTCGCAATCCACGAATTATCGATAAATAAAAACTTGTCCTGAGCCATATAATTGGGTGGTAACCTGTACATAGCCCCTCCCTCCGTGACCCTAAGAAATTGAAAGGGAGGTAACACTTAGAAAAAAAGAAGTATGAAACGGCATCCATATTTAACATTCTACATAACTAAAACTAAAGATTTTTATTATATTATATATATTTTATCCTTTATTATGGAAGACTATTTGAAAGATCTTTTTATTGTTTTCGTTTTCATTATTTTCCATAAATTCTTCTAAGATTTCAGTCAGCCAAATTATCCTCTCGTCCCGTAAAGACCATGTGTAACATTAACTTGGAAAATATGTGGTTATATTATATTAATATATGGTTACATATAGAAACTGTATTTTCTAATTTCTAAAACAGATATAAATTTTCATCAAGAAATGACTGTTATCGCTACAGATTGGAATATCAGAGTTATTTGTTAATTTCCTTTGAGAATCATTATTTCTAAATATTAGTAAGTTTTCTTAAAGAAAGTAGTTTTTAACAACAAAAAAAAAAAATTTTTTGCAATTCAAGTGCCTGGTACTTTTTTTTGTCTTCAGAAGGTCCACAATTTTCTAATAATGTTAGCTGCATCAAGCAAATAATATTGGAAAAAAAATAATTTTCTCTGATTAATATTCTAAAATAGCTTTATGGAATGGGCATTTTGGGGAAGACATTTTGTCATGTAAATGTGAGTGTCGGCCTTCCTTTTCCTGTTATCCCACCTAATTCCACTGCTTGCTGAAACAATGTTACAAAAATTGATGATGTCAAGTTTTTTATTATAATCTAAGCAACCCAACTGAGCATTTATTTGTGAATAAGATTACTGATTACTTATTCCAGCCAAACTATGAAACCTTTTGCCAAAGAGATCTCACTTAATCACTTAGTTATTTATATGTATGTCAACATGATATATACGTATATAGCATATATGAGTATACTAGTCTAAATATGCAATGAGTATGACATCTACTTACGCCTTAGACCATCTGGGACACGGTCGTGGATGGAACTAAAGGACACCGGTGTTTTTCTTCCTGATTACTTATCAAATTTCCATGCTCACGTAGCCCCACTGATAACCTCTTATCAATTGCAGAAATTCAGAGCGCAATGTCTCGTCTTTCCCTGGTCCATGATAAGCTGCAAGTTCCCTGACGACCAATGGGAGATACAGCAGTCGAACAACATCCCTTTAAGGTGGGCCTTTAGTTATTATGACATTTTATACTATAGGACCGTTTTCTTTTTTAAATACATTTTGTCAACATCTCACGAATCCTCAAATAGCAAATGGTCGTTGTCCTGCGGGGAATTATATCTAATTGTTTAGCCTTTTTTTCTCAAAGGAAGCAGTAATTTCTAAAAAGATAAGATCTTTATGAAATTCAGGCGTCCATCGGTCTTTTGTATCTGCTGAGGAAAACGCCTTATCTACCTCAAAGATGAGAGATAAATTCCATGATTTGTCTATTTAAATCTTCCAGGAACGTTCAAAGTCATGTCAGTAAGATATCCTTCAACTGCCTAGATGGTTCTTGTAGCGTCTCTTCTTTTGGCTCTCTTCATCCATGTAAGACTTCTAAAATTCTCTTAATTTTCCCAAAATACATTTAGTACATACGAATAAAAACATACTTTACGTAATGCAAGATCTAAAATAAATGTTCTAAAACTTTTTCCTACTCATAGCTGAACTCTTTGATTAGAGTGTTTGCAGTGCCTCTACTGAGTACGGTGTCAACACGGTGGTAATACAGTTCAATACTCCCCTATAATTAGGTAGATGCATTTAAGATGAAAAAATTTATTTTAATCAAACTATTTGAATATATGTATATGTATATATATATATATAGTAATTAAGAACAGGTGGGATAGAGAGTGCAGTGCACACACAAAAAGAAAAAATCACAAGGAGCAAAAGATCTCTTGCCCTTCGTCAGTGAGGAGCGAAGAGAGACTAATATATATATATCATGTTTACACCTTCATTGGCCAACTTTTGAACAGAAAACTATTCAGTGGTTATGTTTTACAGTATATTTATGCTTTAAAGAATTTATTCTGATTAAAAAAGATATTCAAGAATATAACTATGAATGTTGAATGCTTCCCTCTCTCTTCCCTTCTGAATAGTTTAGAATTAACCTTAGCAATTTTCTATTTTACTCTCATTACAATCTCCAGCTTAGTAGATTAAATGAGTAATTTATTCTTATCTACGTATATCTTAAATGAAATTTGTTCATTTACTCTGCTTCTGTGTGATGAATTTTTTCAAGGTAATGTAGTCAAATTTTCTTGGGAAGAATCTTGTCATGAGAGAGCCACAGAACAAAGTTCTTCTAAATCTGACAACACTCTAGATCAGATATCTAATCTACAATTTGTATTTTTCCTGAAGTAATATATTCTATGTTCTAGGCTACTTTTAAGCGCTTAATAAATAAATAACCATTTCTAGCTTCATGTGATAATTAACAACATCTGAATTAAGGAAATCCTAATAATAGCCTTATTTTTCTTTCTTTTTCATAATAATAATAATTTTATTGGCTTAGACTTAGTATTTCACCACCATCCATCCAAAATTTTTCGATATTCTAGAGTAACAAATTAAATCAGGCTTAAGCACAGGTTTTGATGGTTTGAAAATATATCATTTCTAACTCATTTGAAAACAAAAAATAAATAAAAAGGAAAATCTTATTTAAAAGTTTATATAAAATGAAAATAATCCCTAAAAACTATGATTTAAAAAAAAAATTAATTTAGCCATGATCATGAGAGATAGGCAATATAACTTTCAATTTTTTCATTACATAACAAAATTCTAAAGACAAATTTTATTTTTTTGGGTGGAGCAGATTTTTGATAGAATAGTCTTTTCATGTTACATCAGAAATTCACAAAACTTATTAAAAAAATAAATA
>KZ807651.1:232661-249125 GCA_000696205.2 Oncopeltus fasciatus | reverse complement strand
GACAGACGTGGCTGGAGGTGCGGACAGCCTAGCGCAAGAGTGCAGCCTGGGCGCGGCCTGTGCAGAGTGGTACAGTGCCTCGAAGCAAGGTGGGTTCTGAAGGGTCGGACAACAGCAGGACTTGGCAGGCAGTGGTGGCAGACCGAGGCAGGCCGGCTTCCCAGGACATATGTAGAACTTGCGCCCGGTGGGACAGCCATAAGACGTCGGGAAACCAGCGTCGAGGTACCCACCCTGGAAGAAGGGGCTGAGCGATAGCCGGCTGATATGGTAGCAGTCCGCCTGAAAAAGAGTCCAAGAAGAATGTACTTGCTACAAAAACATGCGAATTTCATTTTGTTCGTTATTAAATACATGAAATAAAAAAAAATTATATACATTATTTAATTATATTGTATAATAATATATTGTATTAGATGGAGCGGCATAGAAGCTCATGGGATCCGTTCTGGTTTCGCAATCCACGAATTATCGATAAATAAAAACTTGTCCTGAGCCATATAATTGGGTGGTAACCTGTACATACCCCCTCCCTCCGTGACCCTAAGAAATTGAAAGGGAGGTAACACTTAGAAAAAAAGAAGTATGAAACGGCATCCATATTTAACATTCTACATAACTAAAACTAAAGATTTTTATTATATTATATATATTTTATAAATATGGAATGTGTCTAATATAATAATATAATAATATACGTTAAATATGAGCTTATACATTTAATATTTAATATGTATGTTAACCTAAACTGTTCTGAGTCTGGAGAAATAATTGTCTTATTAATTCTTCTAATATTAACCAGCACATTACAAGTTGTAGACAGTGTAGACTGTGTAGAATATAATTACTAATAAAGTTTTATAAAAAAAAGAAATTAATTATTCTACTTAATTTTACATCATGGTTTAGGAGTATTTAATTTTTTATTTATCAAGCCTCACTTTAAATTACATAGGGAAATGGAGGGGGGGCTATCAACAGGAAACCACCTTGTTTTAAACTCAAACAGGCTGGCTTTAATTGCCCGATAAAAGCTTGCCCAAAGTTCAATGGGCTACTCCAGGATCTTTAGTTTTTATAATTGCCCTAAATATAGTTCATACATTATTTTTAAATTATAAAAGTTCCAAATACTTATTATAAAAGTCTCCTCCTGATAGGTTAATTATATTCAGTTGATGAAGTTATTAATTGTGGATATATTCGATTGAAGAGGTAAATTGGTATCTGTCAATATTTATATTTTACCGATCCCCAATCATTATTTAAAACCAGTTGATAGTTGAAATCATTATTTACTAAAATACTACTACTGTTTGCAGACATGACATTATAACATTTTCTTCTAGCTCTGAAGAGTGTTCATGGAATCGTTGATAATCCTACAATGGCTCTGTGGAAAATCCATGAACTTTGAAGGAAAGGAAATAAATGAACATAACTTCACCCTATTCCATATGGAATAGTTCTATATAGTACAAATATATTTAGTTATTTTATTTTAATTCATATGATTTTCAATAATCCAGAATTATCTGAAAACAAGGCTCTAAAAGAAGAGGAGAGCTCTCAGACTAGGAAAGTATGCTCATTGTGAAGGTTAATATATTGTTTAACAAGCTTTTTGAAGTTAAGTCCTTTTTACTTAAGCTTAGGAATGAGCTTAAAAAAAATGAATAACGAGATATCATCAGGAGCACTAGGGCAATCTTCAAAAAGGTTTTGTCCGGACTACCTTACTACGCAAGCTTTTGGATTTATTTAATTTGAATCTAACACTAATAATCTTTATATTAACCTATAATTTCAAAATTTTCAAAATTAAAAGAATATTTTATTATTAATAACAAACACTGTAAATTAATTAATAAACTAAAATTTGGAAATAAATAAATATTGAATAAGTAAGTAAATTTGCAAATAGTTGAAAAATAAATATAATTTTATTAATTACAGATTATTTAGGATACACATCGAGCATTGTCTTTGAACTTAATATTTCTTCGACACAAAAATTCAGCTCCACATTTTTGGCATCAAAGCACTGACCTACCAGCACTCCTTCGATAGAGGCAGAATCTGTACGCCTCTCAGCTCTCTACACAGCTTGATCCCAACGAGGAAAAATAACAATGTTTTGATAAACTTCCTCTTCGAGGGTCCATCGTCTTCGGGGTAATAGCAGTCACCTTGTGCGTACATTCTTCTCGGCTGGAACTTGAGGATGTGCGACTTCACTAACCTCCCACTACACAAAACTCTAAGGAAAACATATGGTCAGTAATCCACAACCCGTTGGATATGTTTCCTTAGAGGTTAGAGTAACTCTGCGCCGCTAAGAGATTTAAATACAAAGCGCTTTTTCTCAAAACAAATAACCAATGTTATGACGTCACATATGTTTCTTTCCTCATTTACATTTATATTTTAAATTAAATATATCTATATTTATCTTTGATAATGTGTTAACATCTCGATTGTATTTCTAGCATATTTATTGTTGTCCGGGAAGAGAAGTTTCGCCATAATTACTCAATAGATCAATTCTCTCTGATTTGGTATTTTCAATTAATTTTACACACCTTAAAACATAAATTTAAAAAAAAAACATAATAAATTAAACAAATTAGTATTTTTTGTTATTTAAAATTTACAACAATGTAATTAATTAATTAATTGTGTATAACAAAATAAATAATACATTTTTCTTTATAATTATAATAGTCGATGCTGCGAAATAAAATGTCTATTCGAAAAAAATTAACTACTATAGAGACTAACTAGATATTAAAATATCACTTGATTTATATTTTGAGTAATATCTTCTCGCTCGTGTGGCAATGTTTGGCTTCCATAAATCATTTTGGCCTGCACCCGGGAGTTCATCCTGTTTTCCTCGTTCCGCAACTTGTCCCCACAACGCTTCGTCAGCAAGGCGTTTGTGGCGCCGATCAGCAAGTGCTAGCAAGGCGATTGTGGCGCCGGCCAGCAATGTTAGCAAGGCAATTGTGGAGCCGATGAGCAAGTGCTAGCTAGCAATGCACTCATGCCGCCTTCAAGTCAGTCTCGACACAAAAGGGCGACAAGAGACCAAGAAAATGTCTTCTTGTAAAAAAAGAGACCAAGAAAATGACTTCAAATGTCTTCAGGGGTAAATGGGAGTCTTAACAATGAAGAGCGTTTTAAGAGTTCGAAAGCTGAGAAAAATTGTTAATATTTAAGAAAGTATATCTTTAGGGAATTTATCAGTGTCGAATCGAAGATACTAAAGCAGAGCAGTTTCTTACTTTCAAACAAAATCAGAGAAAAACCAAAATGGAGGATCAAGCTGCAAACAATGAAAGAAATAACAAACAAATGTATTTTGAATCAGTCAAAAGGCACAAGCGGACTTCAAAATTAATTTGTATTTATTATTTACGTATTTAATCACTTAATTACTAATAAATGTTTCAAAGATTTAATAAAAAATATAAATGAGCTACAATTAAATGAAAATATATAATGAGACTTGATTGTCCAAAAATCATCACTATTTTTAGAGTAACTTCAACTAATATAAGACACTTTCTTATTTTATTTATTTTTTAATGGCTTGTCAACCTTTGGTCATTAACGCAAGGGGGATATCTCCCAACACTTTTGGTGGCACAGATGGAATTGGTGGTTGGTTTTCTATGGCTTCTGTTCCGTGAGATTCTAACGAACAAATTCTTGACTGAGCCTCCTTCTGTCGATTCTGCGATGGCTTTTTAAAATTCTCATCCATACTTCATCCTACACCCGAAGAGCGAAATAGGCGCCAATGTATAGGCGCCATCTCAAATAGTTCTTCCTCTTGTCTGAGTGAATATTTCTCACTTTTTTTTTCTATTTCAACTCAAATATGGTTCTCCAAACGACACTTGCTTCATGGGGAAAAGGGATTTTTGAACCAGTAGATCATTCGCGTTGTATTCCCTGTCCGAAGCCTCGTCTATGTTCTTCCAATATCATATTTGTTTGGTCGAATATTTATAGCTATCTTCATCTAAAAACTATATTCTCTTTTCCAAGTGTTATTTTCAATATATTAGCAGTTTAAAGTTTTTATTGGTTTGGTAAAGTGTTCATTTCCTTTACCTTCCAAAATGTTCTTTTCATGACAAACGGTTTTGCTACCTTCTTCAAATATAATTGTTTGATAAAGTTTTAACACCACATCTACCAATATCTTATTCGTTTGATCAAATATTTATTGTAACTCTTCCCAATATCTTATCATTATTACAAATGTATATTATCGCCTTTTTCCAATATCTTTTATGTTTAACAAAGTGTTTGATGCCGTCTCTGTCATATATCTTATTCGTTTTGTCAAATATAATTCCGCCCCTTTACATTAATGTATTTGTTTGGTCAAACGTTTATGAAGTCAGAGGATTCTAATACTTTTCAATTAGATGGATCTTTCCGAAATTTTTTTCGACACAACTATTATAAGCTTTCCATATGATCCATTCTTAACCAAAAANAAAAAAAAAAAAAAAAAAAAAAAAAAAAAAAAAAAAAAAAAGTTTTATCAAATAACATAATATACCTAATGAATACCTTAATTTATTTTTTAAATTAACTGAAGGATTGTATAGGACTGACGTATAATTATTATTTGTGTTTAAAATTCATATATTAAAAAACATTCATATATTTCATCCACATTATTCTTACGAAATTCCCATATTTTGGAAACTTATAAATTTGAGTTTCTAAAAATATTGTCACAATACATAAAATAATACACTAATATTAAAAATGATATTTTTCAAAGCTTTAATATAATATGAAAATTTTTTCCAAAATAATATGAAATTTTTTTAGAAATAGATAAAATTTGTTAATTTAGACCATAAATTAAAAGAACCATTGTTTATAATTATAAATTAAGAACTATTCTTATGAGTAAAAGATAAAATTATATCAACTTCTTTTTTCTCATTACTGATTCTTCTACTTTTTACTGAACCCATTCTTTTTGCATTCAATTTGTATTGCTATAAATACAATTAATAATTAATTAAGAATATTTATTAACTTTAGGCATTGACTTAAGTAAAGTAAAATATTTCCATTAACTGAAAAACAAAAAGAAGAAGAGAAATCTTTATTTTGTTATGTAAATAGTCAGATGTTCCATTTAGGTCAGGACATCGCACTTGTTTTTGTAGTCGACTTTCTCACAAACACTGTCCTTTTGAAGCACAAGCTGGCTGTCTAAAGATTTTGTAAATATTAAATATAAATTATGATAATTATTAGATGTTTTTTTTGTTAAAGTTGGGTCAAGGTAAATATGCAATATAATAATAATAAATATATAATATGTTTTTTAAATTTGCATTTTTTTGGATTTACCTTGACCAAACACCTACAAAAAGCATCTAATAGTAATATCTACAGTGAAAAGACTCTCCATTTGAACATATAAATGATGATAGCTCATGGACATTCGATAATATATAATACGCAATATAAGAAAGAATATTGATAGATATTATTTATATACATATTGTAGTCATAGCTAGTAAATATTGGAGAAGATTGTATTATCGCGCAAACGCAAAAAAAAAAAAAAAAAAAAAAAAATTAAAACTAAAATAATTCTTAGTTAATTAGCCGCCCGATTTCGAAGACGTATGGTACTAGTAAGCTTATATTTCTTGATGTCCATTGTCTAGGGCAGGACTCGAATCTGCATCCCCTGACTTAGCAGTCTAAAAGGATCGCCTCGGCTAAGTCTGACAGATGCAATAATGGTGCAATTGGATTGTTTAAAAAAAAAAAAATGATATGATTGGATAAATTCACTTTCAGAAGTTTTGGAACTATTTTTGAGTGATCTTCTAATATGCTAAATAACATAAACTAATTAATGATATATTCCTTACTCTCTCTTTCCCCCCAAACATAGGACATTCCAGATTCCTTCTGTTGAATGAGGTTGGAAGCAAGGTTACGTTAAAGTCATTTGTTATTTACTTAAAAAATGTACAACATTTAATAACTATAATACCATTATTGCTGTTTTATGGAAAACCGGCTTGCGAAGAACAAAAAATATTATTAGATGTTGCATGGTTTATTCTGTTAAAAATATTTTTCATAGTTCTGAACCACAAGAGTCCAGTGGTCAGACAGCATTACCATCAAAATCAATATCTTGTTTTCTAAGAGAAATGCTATCTCTATTATTTTATGTGTAAAATTTATTTGAGATATGGAGAAGAAATACAATAGGTTTTTCAGTTATTTTGGAGGCTGTTGGAGAAGTTCAGAATGTACAGTTACCCCTTCTAACCACTTTTCTTAGAAAATCAAAAGTTACAATTGATAAAATTGAACGAAGGTTACTTTAAATTATAATCATGATGATAATTGTGGTATAGCAATCCCACATTTCATTATTTATTTGAATCGTACAGGAAGCTAGAAAAAAAAGGAGGTAGAGAATTTTTTTTTTCTAGCTCCAAGTAGATTCAAATAAACGAAGGTTAAATTAATTTGACAAACAGCCAAGAAAATCAGATCTGAATATAATTATTTCCCACTTTTCTTCACAGTGAATTAACATACTTGGAAGTAGTGAAGATGATGGTTAAGTCTTAAGGACCTGAAGGATCTCTGAGGTCCTTCTGAGATTAGTATTTAGTTGTAGGTTATGCTCACCTGAAGGACAATGAATGCCAACGCGATGAGAGCTATCCTTGATGATTCCATTTTCTTGGGTCTGGCGGTGTGAATGTCTCCAGCCGGCGAAGGTGACAGACTTTATACTTGGTGTTCGCCGGCCTGGCAGGGCACGTAGAGCACGTAATCTGTCCGGGAGTGGCTGCTCGGATTTAGAAATACAACCGGGAGTCGCAGATCGGCCTGTGCCCTCGGGCTTAGGAGGTCTTTAACTGGGAGAGTCCGAATTCCTGAAAAAGAGAAGATCGGCTATTTTCGGTCCAAAATTTGATTTTTGATGATATTTGATAGTTGGTTGATCGTAGAACTGTATTAGGAAGGATCGATCTCGTAATTTGCAGAAGTAAAAAATAAAATAAAAAAAGTAGAAGTAATTTTTGAACCATAAAGTTTTTAATGTTGCTTACGTTTGGACCTAAATTGCATTCCTTCTTCAGGACGATGGAGGTAATAGAGAGATAGAAGAGAGTCTCTTACTTTAGGGCAACTATATCATGACTTAATCCTTCCATCATTCTGTCGCCTTAAAGAAGGCCTAAAATTTAGATCGAAACTATGGCTAGAATAATACGTTTTTGAATAATGATATTATTTGTGGTACGTAACCCCACGTTAAATTTAACGAAAGAAATGCAAAGGTAGTCAGAAAAAAATTGTACGACCTCAGCCGGGACTCGAATCCGGGTCTCCGGGCTAATATGCTGACCACTGTACGACCAAGACAGGCTAGATAATGACTTCAACTCCTCGCACTTTACTCCAGGTCTAAACTTCCAAGTAAAACGAATATATAATCTTATACTCGAAGGAGCTAACTTTGTCGGCTATTTGATAGACTCGTTTTTTCCTGTATTCTTAAGAAGAAGAACCGGGTTCAAGTCCCAGCTGAGGTAGTTAGATTTTCTTCTGACTCCCTTTGCATTTCTTGTATATAATGTTATTGGTTTACTAATTAGTTCTTCTTTCCTGAAATTCAAAGACCGAATCCCAATAATCCCTCCTGATATTTAGATTCTACCTGATGAAATATAAAAATGAGAAGAAGTCCTTTAAGGACATACATAACAGCTCAGAGAATCCTGGATGATACTGAGGTACCGATTGCTTTAGGCCACTCTTCCTTAATATTTTTATTTCAAATTCAATTTGTTTTTGGAAAAGAGAGTTGAACTGTCAAGAAGGTTTTGCTTAAGAAGAATCCGACAATAATTTTTATAAGCAATATCAGTTGATCAAACAGGAATGGGTGCTACAACTCTAGCCTTTGTGTGGATTTATCTTCTTCTTCAATTATTAACGGAATAGAAAATTCTAGAAAGCCCTATAATCTATGTCTGTATTTTTGCGAATTCACTGATAAGTAAAAATTTATCTCAAAAACGAAAACGTTTTTAGATATTTTTTAACCCCTCACCCCAAAAATATATTTTGTTTATAGAAGACATTTTCAATTTGTAGTAATACAGACTACCCTCAAGTAAGACGAGGTCTGAGATAAAGAGGAGATCACACTGGTGGATTCTATACAACAATTTAATTATAATTATTTTTTTTAAATTAAGAGTGGAGTCATTGGTCACCTTCTCTCCTTATGCAATGGTCATTAAATGTAATATGTTACTTTGTTTTTAATTTTAATGAAATTACAAAATATTTTATATTAAAGAAATGTAATTAATAAATTAAAGTAAAACAAATTATTTAAAAAGAACCAATTTCTTTAAAATAGAATATCATAATTTAAAAAAATAATAACACTGCAGCTAGACATCTCAGAAAATTGCACGTTAGAACATTCAAAACATTAAATATGACAGGAGTTATAATATATTGAGGCCTGGTGCAAGGCAATAAATGCCCACACGGAAAGTCACAATGTCAAGATTGCATAAAAAAATTTATCTGAATGTAAGAAAAAACGGTGTGCTCAGAGAAATTTTGAACCCAAATTTGGTTTCAGCATACTTAAATTTCATAAGATATCGAGAAGCTTCTTGTGTAATCACAGTATGTATCCACTTTTATTTCCTTCTTGATTATTATTTCTTGTATGTTAGTGGGCAGATCTTTTTTGGGAGGGTTAACAAGGCAAGTAAAAAAGCATCTGGAGAATTTTGCGTAAGAAGAGCTTCACAAAAATTTGAAATATTCAATATACAAATGCTTCCCTAATCTAACTCTAGGTGAATACATGTAGTCTTAGTTTATCACCATTGGCAACTAAAACAAATGCTTCTCTTAACATATATGGCGAAATCTCAAGAATTAAAAAAACAATATTATTAAGCTAATTAAAGTTATTAGTTTTAATGTATATCTTATGTAGCCAGACATATACCTATATATGTTTAATTTAACCGTAAGATTCTACCATACAATTTTAATTGACTTTTATTTAACATATATTAATATATGCTGGTAGTTATTATTATTTATTATGATATTTAAATACCCTTCAGTGATAGAGATTTTTTTTTATCCCAAAATATCTTGTTTTCCTGTAACTGTGTATTATTGTTCAAATAATTTATATTAATTTGTTTGTGTTATAGGGTTGTGATAAATATTTTCCTAAGTGCACAATCGTTTACACTTAAATTGGCAATTTAAATATTATTATGAATTCATTAAATAACATAGAAAAGGGATTTAGTTAAAAGCAAAATTTAATCAAGAAGCATAATATTCAATTTGAAAACTAAATTCAGATAATATTTAATTTTTTTGTAAGAATTTCATTTTAATTTCAATGTATTAATGTAATACATTATTAGAAAATTTTTGCATAAATGCTTGATTTTTCTACTTATTAAACCCACTATGGAGAGATAATTTTTCTTTGTTTCCCTGATAATTTATTTTCTTCTAATTGATAGTAGATAACTAATTTTAGAAAATTCCTTGATGGATTTTTCTTTTTCAAAATGTTACATCCACTTGATGCTTCTATTTCATTTGTTGTTTTTCTGATTTCAAAGAAAGGAAGTTAAAGCCTAAAAATATTAATCCTAGGAGTAGAGTTGAAGTAAATGAGAATTTTTATTATAAAATACATTGCATATTCAGAATATTATAACATTATATAAACATCGAATGGATACACATGCTTCGGCGCCCCAATCATTGTAGCCATTTCTTCAGGAACCATTAATTTTCTTTATTATGTCATGGCATATTTGATTCCTCTTACATTTTAGGTAGTTTTCATTAAAATGTTTTTCACAACAGCAAATAACAAGACCTATCGAAACCATTCGGATTATATTGTGTTGCACGATTGTCGCACTGTATATATTCAATTTCCTTGTAAGCCTTGGGGGACTATATTGTAACGATCACTATGAAACGAATACTCATAGAATATACACAGCTGATTGTGATAAATTATATAAACAGAGAAATAAAGAGGAAAACAGAACTTGTCTGCCATTGCACACCAGTGCTCTCTATCGCTGTTCGTACGAACTAAACCTCTCCCATATGTCACTTCTCTTTCTCTGTCTTTCGAATGACTAATTATTATATTTTCTCTGATTAAACTGAAAAATGACTTTGATTTGACTAATTAACTTTCTCATCTAAACGAAATTTATTTATTTATTTATGACGTTAGTATAATGAATCTCTCCGGATCATTCATACTGAACAAAAGCTGGTAACAGTTTTTAGAGCAAGGAGACAGAATAAAAAATTAAATTAAAATTAAAAAGTAAATAACGAGTGTCATTTAAACAGCTCGACAATGTCAGCTCCTCCGAGAATAAGACGATATATATTCGTCGGCCTTAGAGGTTGGACTTTCGATACTAGTGCGGGGAATTTAATAAATTATCACTTGTCTCAGTAGCGTAAATGGAAAACGCACCAGCCCAGATAGCAGGAGATCCAGGTTCGAGTTCTGGCTGGGACAGTTAGATTTTTTATTCTGGTTCCTTGCACAAAAAATTGTTAAAATTTACATGGGATTAAATACCACAAGAAAAATAATATTTATAAAAAAAAAAGGGAACTTTTACTAAGTAAAAGTTATTTGAATAAGTAAAAGGTTTAATCTAAAGGGCCGCATTGAAGCTTTATTTTGAATATAGAAGTGAACAAAAATTATAAAAATACGTAAGCAATTTTGTTAATAGTGGATATATTAAATAGAAAAATAAGAGTATGGCTCATTTATTGCACAAATTGGTTCATTGTAAGCTGAGCGTTTTCAAGACCAAAAGGGTCCTCTTCAGAGCCTACATTAAAAATTTAAAAAAAAATTGGAACAACATTCACTCCTTGAGAGATAAGAGACGGAAAGAGCATCATGTTGGTCACGCAGAATCTGCTTAAACTAAGCAAAGTTCCAATATTACATTAGATATGAACTTAGATAAGGGAGATTGATTAATTTGGATATAAAATCCGAAAAGTTTTATGATTAGATGGTTTTAGTTGGGGTTCGGTATCGAAAATAATAAAACCTAAAATCATCTAATAATAATATCTACGGTAAAAAAATCTCTCCTTTTGAAAAGTATTATAGTAGTATATTCCATCAAATATATATATATATATATATTTGATGGAATCATATTTTTAGCTTCTTGAATGTTGAATCGGTAAGGATAAATTTTATTGGCAACGGAAAATCTTCAGGATGAATTCTGTTGGTAACAGAAAAACTGAAGGTTGAATTCTGTTGGTAACAAAAAATCTTAAGGATGAATTCTGTTGATAAGCGAAAATCTGAAAGAAGAACTCTGTTGGTTAAAGAAAACTGCAAGAACGACAGAAATGGGACTGGACATAAATTATTAGAAAAAAATGTTAGCAATCTATTTATGTAATTACTTAACACTTAAATAATTAAATTAGCGCTGGCACATGAATATGCTTAGTGACTTTATATGAGATTGTGTAGTACTTGGAATGAGAGGAACATATTTAAAATATGATTAGTAAAAAAAAACCTTATTGAAAACTTTTCTGAATTTTTACAATACTTGCGTAGAAATGAATTGTTATAAAAATATATGAACTATTTAGAATAGTCACTGTTTATTTTCATTTACTCATTGCTCTCATTTCCCTGTTCTTCTAGAAACAGACATACGTGTCCACAAATGGACTTTCCACCTATGGATACCCCTCCATTGACGAATTCCAAAACATAATAAAGTCTTGGATCGGTCGTTCCAGATCGTTCTACAGCATTCTAGAGGATTCTGTAACGTTCCAAAATGATCCAGTATATCCATGGAGGTTTACGTTGATTCAGGAGTATTATCAACACTTTTAGACTATTATACCAATAATTTCAGAAAATCCCTGATTATTGTGGAACTTCCATGAGCATCACAAACACTTTCGAGCGTTCTGGAAGGTTCTTGAATACCCTCGTGTGATCTAGAACGTTTCAGAGTTCGAAGAAACTACCCTGCTCTTACATCATCAGAGACACACCCTTCAGGTAAAATCGCCAGCCACCTTGACAGCCTCCGTACTGTATAACACCCATTTCGTTTCTGAGTTCTACCGCCTCGCTGTTGTACATTTACTTTTAGAATAAATATTGGATAGTTTAATATATATTTATAATATTCAATATATATTAAGATATGGATGGAGGTTCGTTGACCGTCGAGTCTTATCCTTGAGTCAGGGTTTCGGTCAGAATGAGAAAAATTATATACTCCCAAATTATCCGATAACTGATTTTATTATTGCCAATGTTTCGACTTAACTTGTAAGTCGTCATCAGGGCGATAGCGATGTCTCGAGGGATCTTCAAGGGAGGTTTATGTTCTCGGAGTCAAGAGCTAAAGTGACGAGTCAAGTCGATTTGTCGGCAATAAAAAAAAAAAAAAAAAATTAACCAACAATTTTGGAGTATTTTGTTTTTCTAATCCTGACTAAAACTCTGACTAATTTCTCCAGTATATATTGTGTATATATAATATATTATTATATATACTGATTATCCGTCATAGTAGTAGAATTACTTACTTTCTTTTTCAAAATAAGTATATCAATTTTGAATATTAACCACTGTATATTTTTTCAATTACACAATATTTGTCACGTGGAACCATTGAATTCGAAATTATATTGATTTATTATATTTTTTTTAGAAACTTCAATGATTATTGTGGGGAGAACATCTATATAATACAATACTTTGCATAATAACAATCAATAATCATTTCTAAATTTCTTCTAAACTTCTTTAAAATTTGCGCACGTTTGTGGAAAGAGATGTATGATATCTAATAAACAATATTTGACAAATGTCGGTAATTGCAACAAAGTAAACACAAATTTTCATTACACTCTGTGTAATAATACATCCTAACTGTGACAGGGGATTGGTCACACCAGAGACGAATCAAATCGAAGTAATAATATATATTTATTCTTGTAATTATATTCCGTTTATTGTTGATTCCCCTATAGTCGGAAGGTTGGGTGGTGACATTACGGTCGGCAGGGTGAATAGCCAGTTTCCCGAGGGGATTACTCAGCAACTGTTGGGCAACACTGAAAATGGGGCGAACAGTGGTGTCGAGTCAGCTAGCCTCAGGAAGTCGGGCGATGCGTTCCGCAACAGACAGACAGACATTTCCACCTGCACCAGAAAACGCCATTTTAGTTTTGTTTTCTACATAAAATGCGTTAGTCTTTAAACGGAACCTGAAACAGAATGTGAAAGTTATTTTACCTGCTCTGAAAAATATATGAATTCGATAAAGCTGGAGTGTTTGTTAATCCATAAATGATATGTTAATCCATAAAAAAGATATTCATAAAATATATGAAGGACACTCCGACTCCCTTAAATACTGTAACTGGCTTGGATATATTGGTGTAAATTAATTATAGAATTTACCTACATATTGGAAAATCTAGTGTCCACCATCACTCAAGTAATATGTTATGAATAAACATAATTATTTATTTAATTATAAATATAACGCATACATTTAAGTAAAAAATTATATAAGAAGAGAATAAATATATAAACACTTATTTTTAACTCCTACTTATTTCGCAATATTGGTTTCATAATTTCAATTATTCTTCTTCAGGGGCTTGCAATTAATTGTCATCATTTACTGTAAAATAACAAAATTGAATGATAAAACAAAGTTGACGTAACCATTTGGCAGAAAGCTCGTTTTTTTAATTGATTTTATTTGACAGAACATAAAAGATATTAAATTTTAAGCTCTTGATTGATAAGATGAAAACCAGTGCTGAAAAATAAATAATATTTTAAAATAATTGTTTTTATACTTTGATCCTTTCCCATTATATTTTTAGAATATAGCAATACATGGGTAGAGAAAAACAGAAAGTTATTTATATATGAATATAAACTGCCGTACAAAAGTGAAAATTCGGTATATAATATTCTTTCTAGTACCCAGACATTTCCTTCCAATTTGAATAATATTTGAGCAAGATTTAAATAGATATTTCATTTTATTTATGAAATATTAAGTTTAATGTATTTTATATTAAATTTATGCATTTTATTCTGCATACAATTACGCATTTTATATAGACACACACACACATACTATTATTAGTCTGATTGGCCAAATAGCTATTCAAATTATTTAAATATTTTTTTATTAATATCGTTTATCCTTATTATAATATCAAATTTATTTATTTGCCATTTCAACAGAAAAAATTTCCGAAGTAACCTGAGATTGGGGATGAACTGTTTCTATTAACCCCCTTTTTCGTTCAAATTATAAATAGATTTTATTTAATGAAAAACAAATTTCTTTGTTTATTTAAAAATATAAAACAACATACGTACTTAAGCCTGAATTGCCATAATAATTTTTTTTAGTAAACCCTCTGAAGGTTAGAAATTTTTTATTTATAAAAAACCTAAATAGTCCACCTATATCACTATGATCATTTTTAATGGTATTTTGTTGTTATAGGTGATCCTCCACCCGTACTGTTTTGCACATGAACAATTCAACACATTTTTTTTTGCATTTCAACGCCATCTGCCAAATTTATTTGAAAAAATCAAAAACTCTGAATGTGAAAACATTCATTTCAGATTCACACACATACCACTCTAATAACAAGGTAGGAAAAGCGAAAGAAATAAAAATTTTCATTTATTGTCCTGATTGTGTTTAAGACTGTTGACTCTCTTTTTTTTGTTGAAAATTTTACATTTTGAATTTAAATTTGATCTCCCGAATGGTGGGGCTTGTTGGACAATGGTATTCCTACACACCCATCAATCTTTTACTCTCTTCACCTCCTGTTTGACCTAAAGCATATATATCCCTCTTAGCGAACTTATCCTTTCATCATACCTTTTCTTATCTTTGTCCTTTTCGCCTTATATCTTTTACTATTATTTCTGTCGTTGTTTAATTGAACCAAAGAGCCACGGAAAATCTTACCCTTTATATAGCTTGTCTGACTGCTCGACTGTTTCCTTGTTTGCTTCTTTTTTTTTTACCTCGATTTGCTGGTTTTAGTTATGTTTATTTTGGGATATACTTGGAATTATTTAAAATGCATTTAGGAAGAGGACATAGGAAAGTTTTAGTCTTTGGTATGACTTTAATAGAAGTTTATTTAATCACATGGGTTTGTATATCTTTGGCTTCAATCGAGAGAGTCGTATTGCCTTGGACTTATGTGCATAACAATCTCAGCTACGTCGACATGCATCTAGGACAGAATGCGGGAGGAGGTAGATGGAGGTTATAAGGCAGCGTCAAGATCCACAGGCTTGACTTGCACCTTGCGTCCACAGTTCCACCGCGCGTTGGAATCCACCGGCCGGACTTAGCAGATCCTCAGCGGAGCCATCCACCGCAACCGTAACCACAACCACAGCCGCACCCGCAGGGAGGTAGACAGCCACAGGACGAGAGGCATCCGCAGGACGAGAGGCACGGAGGCAGGCAGGAAGACAGGCAGCCGCAGCCCTGCAGGCAGGATGGGCCCAGTCCACTCAGGCAGGATGGGCCCAGTCCACTCAGACAGCAACCCAAAGCCTTCGCGTCCACAGCCTGCTTGTGGAAAATAGAGAAGAAAGATAAGTTTTATTATGGCTTAAACATATAAAAGGATATGCAAGTTTTTGGGTCAAAGCTAAAACGATGACTAGAAATTATTCCAGATTGGACAATCCAAGCTTCGCTCAATCCTTCATGGTTTGAATAAGAATGCTTTCGATTTCTTCTTCCCATTTTCTACACCTACACTTAAAGATTTCTTCTTATCCTAGATATCATAGATCACAAAGCCTTCCCATCAATAAGCAATATATGCAAAGCTAGGTTTCAAATCGTTTTCATATGTATGGTAAGTCACTATTAACTCTGCAACCTCTTTTAGTACATTATCCAGAAGGGAATCGAGCTGTTCGGTACCAATACCATTACACGACCTTTGTCACCAACCTAACCTAGAAGAAACTACTAATATGACTCGAATGGAGAGTTTTTTGACCGTAGGTATTAACATTGGATCATTTTTGTTGGGGTTCGGCAAAGGTGGATCCAAAAAAATACAAATTAAAAAAAAAGTGTATTTTTAAAAAAATTATCTGCCGACGTTTCGGCTTACATTGTAAGCCATCTTCAGGGCTAACATGAAGACGAGAGGGGACGTCTTCTCCCTAAGTTCACATTTCCATGACTGGTCTTCATGAGAGCCCTCAATTTTTTTTTTTTTTTTTTTTTTTTTTTTTTTTTTTTTTTTTTTTTTTTT
>KZ807651.1:172659-185495 GCA_000696205.2 Oncopeltus fasciatus | reverse complement strand
GTCCAGATTGGTCGTATAATGGTCTTGTAGATGGTCAGTTTATTTTCTAATGTGAGCTGTGAGCGCCTATTTATAAGGCTGTATAAGAGTCCGTGGCGTCTGTTGAGTTCTTGTCGTTTGATTTTAGTATGTTCATTCCAGTTGAGTCGTGAGTCAAGGTGGAACCCTAGGTAACGGACTGAATCAGAGAGAGGTATAGGTATGTTATTGTATGTAACATTATTAGGAGAATCTTTTCTTAATTTAAAATTTACTTGTACGCATTTGGACTCATTTATTTTGATTCTCCATTTACTGCACCACTGCTGAATAGTATCAAGGTGGTTTTGTAAATTTTTAGAAGCGATTTTGGAATCGGGGGGATCTACTGAAAATTATTACGTTAGACTGATATGTCAGACCAGAGTATAACAATCACTTCCTCATTTTTTAGTTTTGCCAAACCCCCATTACCTTTTACCTATTGCATCGTCCTTCATCTTCTCATCATCTACTAACCCAACTCTCTCCTCATCTTCACTATGAAATCTGAAATACAAACCCATCATTTCCTTCACTAATGCACATTTTATTGTTTCACAATCTCTTTTACTCAAATACATTAGTTATGTCTCTACTTCTTTTGCTTCATTATAGACTCGACCAAATGTCTCTTTGGATATATTTTAATTCCTTTGTAACCAATATTTTCTGAATATAATTAGCATATCTATCACATCTTCTATCAATTCCTTGCAATAATTCCCATCCCCTTATCTAAAGCTTATTCCATTTTTTGTTTACTCCTTCTGCACTTCTATTCATTGTAACCTTTGTTTACTTCACTTATATGCTCATATCCTCGAATTAACGCTCCCGTTAGTTATTGTTCTTTATAACCTACTTTAATTTGAAAACTTTAATTCTTGTGATTTAGATTATTGTTGTATTACAAAAGAAATGTACAATTGCCTTAATCATAGGGTTTTCCTTAATATCTTTTGTTTTAAACTCTTTGTATTAATCCCCATGAGCATTCTAATCCTCTCGCCCATCAACATACATACATAATTTTTGTAAACTTGTTCTACTTTTCCAAACCACTCTTGCCACTTGACTTTCTCACCATTTCCGATTTCGTGCTGCCTCCAAGTTTCCACCTCAATATCACATCTTCAACAGCTCTGTTTACTGCTAATTACAATTACTGCTCTCTTCCTAACAGCATTTCTATCTCTTCGTCAACAGCTTTGGCTCTTCTTAAAAACTCCTTCACCTTTATTGCTTTCACTATCAGCCTCTGAAGAACGTTCTTGTGTACTTTTCTTCTTAACAACCAACTCTTCTATTACTAATTAATTTCTGTTTTATCAAGTTTTATAAATTTCTTTCTTCAGTCATTTTTCCTTCCTCTTTCCATTACAAAACAGAGTCTTATTATTTTTACATATTTAACCATCTGTCCTCCATACAAATTTTTTTATATATATATTTCCTTACACTTCCATTTTTCCTCACTTTTGCCCATGATCCTCTTGCATGAGCCATTTCAATGTTTTTATGCATAAGATAATTTTATTGCTTGTAGAGCTTATACCATTTATGAATACATTGGCTGGATCCATATTCACTTATAACTTTAAGATGTATTTTCAGTATTTAATCTTATTATCACAAATATTTCGTTTTGCTATACTTGCTATTCTTAACCTGATTAAAATATAATGCCTTGAAGGCATTTGTAAATTCTCAAAGTATAATTGGCAATTATTTGTACTATGAATAGAGAAGAACCCACCTTAGGAAACAATAGACAACAATTTTAAAAATTAATATCCTAGTTTAACTTTCTATAAGCTCGTTATTAATACAGATAATGTATATCATATGAAAATGACTCATTTACTTTTGAAGAAATGTCAACTGTTGTTTTTCTGAAATTCACTAAACATTCGCATTCCTGCCGCATTATAAAAAAAAAAAAAAATGTATGTATTTTTTCTTTTTGCTCCAACTAAACCTGTCACCTGTTACTCTTCACCGATCTTATCCACGCTTTTTGTCGTGACCCCATTACGTCTTTTCTGGGTGTTCGCTTGATTTAGGTTTTTGCCCAGTGTGTAAATTTAGCTCATCTCTAACCCTTTCATTGCGGACACAATCTCCGCACCATTTTCTTGCAATTCTTTCAACCCTTATGCATGTATGTGTGTATGTATATATGTATATATATATATAAATTACAATGAGTTTCGTCAANAAAAAAGAATTATTTTTATTGGCCAACAAAGTGGCTTGCTCCAGAGCAGTTAATAAAATGATAAATTTGTAATTTAGCCACCTATAGATATCCCCTCCCTTCATGACCTTAAGAGTCTGAAAGGGAGACTTAAAATATAAATTAAAAAAAAAAAAGGTGGTTAAAAACATCAAAAAATAAATTGGATGTTCTGCAATAGTAATTTTGGTTGTGATTCGTTGTTTAAAAAAAAAAAAAAAAAAATTATTTTTATTTGATATGAGACAGGACGTTAGATAGTGCTCAAATTTAATTACATAACCTCTGGCATAATCGAAAGGATTCCTTCATGTAACTCATTTATGCAGCTGTGGTCGCTCTGAAGAGACATTTTTTGAGAAATATTAGCCTTCCCAGTGCCGTGGTTAGGTGGACAGAGTGACCCCTACCCTCCCTCACACTAATTTGTAGAAAGAAATATTTTTTTTTAATAAAAAAATTAAAATAACTATAAAACTAATTCTCAGTGAGCGTCGTGTAGTCATGGGATCTGATATAAAAATGTTTTGATGACTTGATATGTACTTGCAACAAAAAAGGCACATACTGCTCAAAACATTTGTAAACAATACAAGAAAATTTTAAAAATAAATCTATTTAAAACAGACAGAGCAAATCCCAAGCTGTTGTTAGAATTTTGACAGATTTGTGATTAGCCAAACAACAATTAGGGACACGGGGTCAACGAACGTTGTGTTTTGGTACATCGGCTGGCAGTCTAACGCCCAACACTATAAATATTATTGTCTTACAGACGTTAGTAAGACAATCCACCTTTATTTTGTTAGGACTCAATATAGGGTGATTAATGCATTTTCTTTCGATTTAACATGTCCACATCTTCCTCCTCGACTCATCAAACATACAGTTTTGTACACCAGTTGTTTTTCCCTATGTGATTGCTTCTTCTTCTAGCAAATAATGACGTTCCGTAAATAACACTGACTTGTGGTACCGTACTCCGCGATTGATCAATATCATATCTGAAAACACCTTTTGATTAACCTCGTCCAGATAGGAACCCAGATGAATAAGATAGAAACTCACTTGTAGGATACACTGTTGTATAACCTATACTACTAAGAATGTATATACTAATTTAGTACACATTCTTGCGTTTAATTGGTTCGTTTGGGTATTTTTGTTTTTACAGAAAATCATTATTTTGGGAACGCAATGCGTCCAAAATTAGTATTTTTAAATAACATTCTGAGAGAAATAGAAGTCTTTCTAATGTGTTTAAAATCACTTGAGTGTATTACTTGTAAATAGCATCTTTCTCTTGACTCCTAGAGGATGACATCTAGTCTATAGATTAGTTGGATACTAATAGAGTACCCAAGTGCTTGAATAAGTTACTACTTGACTATTATCTTTGTTAAATTAAGTAAAAGATAATTTTTCTAAAGTGTATAAAATGTTCCTTACATCTTATAGGGTAAACTAAAAAAGTAAAATAATGAAAAAAAAGCTAGAAAACCAAAATTAGTTTGAGTAAAACATCAAATTTCAATTAGCCAAAAGTCTGTTCAAAGTATTATATATGTTTTATTAAATATTATTAACTGTATTATTGAGAATTTGTCAAAAATGAATAGAATAGAATAGATTAATCTTTATTTTGAAAAAAAATTGGTATTACGTAAAGACATGATTATATAAGACATATAACTTAGCATATAAATATTTTAAACCTCTAACGGTACTGTTAAATATAATTATTATCACGTAGAATTGAAATAAGATAAAGTAATTTTAAGAGAAATATATGTAGAATGTTAGACTATTATGAGCCCTGTTTTGGTCCAATAAAAAACCTTCTTCAGGGCTTCATTCTATATATATATACAATNCTTAATCTTACCTTCAACGAAATTCCTATTTCCCAATCCAACTCCGTAAGATACCTCGGTTTCTACTCGGACTCAAGACTAACTTGGAATGAACACATAAGGCAAAAGAGACAAGACCTAAACAGACGCTAAGGACTGTTATATACAAGTAGACTACTCGGACGAACATCGAAATTACCAGTACACAACAAATTAACAATATACAAAACACTTCTTAAACCTATTTGGACATATACATTTGGTATATATCTCTGGGGCACCGCTAAACCTCCCAACGTCCAACGCATCCAATCTTTCCAGTCCAAAGTCCTCAGAACCATTGTTAACGCTCCCGTCTGTGTTGACCTCGTCAAAGACTTAATTCCCATTCGTTTCTCTAAATTCCATTCCCGCCTCGTACAACATCCTAACCCCATAGCCAATAAACTATATATATATATATGTGTGTGTATGTGTGTGTGTGTGTGTGTTTTCGGTTATTTCATTATTAAACTTTGCAATTAATTATGTACAGGAAAAGGAATAGATCTATCAATTAATCTTTTTTACCCATGAATGTATATTTACATTTAAATATCTCCAGAATGCTTTACATTCTTAGCAATAATAATTAAAAACGAGCTATCAAAAAAATTTGATACAATTATCACCATGAGATAGAATAAAATATAATATTTATTTTAAGATCTAAATGTACATTAGGCTTCGGATACTTCATGTTATACGTGTAATTTATGTATTATTCTCTTGAATTTCCATAGATTTTTAATAGTCATTTATATGTGTACAGTATAATAAGTTCACTATAATTATTTATATTATATATTATTTAAGCATTTCCTGTATTAAATATAATTGTATAATTTTAAGTTGACAAAGTAAAAGTATAACTCAGGGTTAAATTAGTGTAATAAATATATTATACTATTTGTTCACCAAGGAGATTTTAGTCCTAGAATAAAGTTACGTTTTCATTAATTTGTTCAGTATTTTCTGCGTTTTCAATTTTTTCGCAGATCTCGTAATAAGGAAGATTTTTTTCATGCACAAAATTACATTCTTAAATATAATTTCTAATTACATTTCGCACTAATTTTGCTCTACACTTTTTTTTTCTCTCTCGAAAGGTNTGTTTCCAGCAGAAGTACTGTACCCTAGAGGGATCCTGAAATATCCACTGCGCGCATTGGACTTTTCTTTGGACGGGACCCTCTTGAATGGCGGCTTCTTTGGTTGCAGATGACCGTCCTTCTGCGGCAAGAGGTCCTTGGGTCCAAGGCCACTCTCGGCGAGCCGTGACCCTCAGCCCAGACGACTATTCACCTCGGCTCGGAATGCCGGGATCACGTATGGGTGTTTACGGGCCGGCGACTCGTACTGCTGAGCTGGCCGCTCTCAGGTATATCAGCAGCTGGGAGTTCGCCCGCACGGACAGAGGCGTACCCAGACCCCGCACAACATGGCAGGCTTCAAGCTCATCCTGCTTGTAGCCTTTGTGGCCATCTCAGCACAGGTAAATACACTTTGAAATATTACTCCATTTATACAGCGTTCAAGAGTCATTCATTCATTTACGCTTCAATTACTATCTCTCAAAGACTAAATTCAACTGGAGAAGCCGTAAGTCTGTAAATAGTAGTAAAACTCTTTAAAAATCAAAACAATGGGACGAAGGATCAACTATTTAATTCCCTTCAGTTATAATAATGTTTTACTCTTTCTGTAGCATGCCATATTTAAAATATATCCACACATTATGGATAGCATGACAATCCTTAAAATAAAAGGACATTGTAACGGCAAGATATATGTTGAATGGACGACATAAATAAATAATGTGTATTTGAGCACATAAGTACATAATAATTTTAAAAATTAACATTAATATGACTCAATACTTCTTCAGAAAAAAGTTAACATAAAGCGATACAGTTTTTTAGATTCCAAAGGACTTATTACTAATAACTGAATATATCAACCTGAAATTTTCATTAGAAATAATTCAAGTTAAAAGCCAAAAACTCAATTTTATTTATTTCTAATAATATAATTGCAAGAGAAATGTAGCAGAAATGTATAAACAAGTACTTTTTTGCCAACTTAAGTATCAAGGAGTTCTTATGCCACCCATATCTTTAAAAAAGTGATGACTAATAACTTAAATATAAATACTTTTTACAATATGCTAAAAAGTTTGAAATTTATTATTACATATTTTGATACAATTTTTCTTTTCTAAAGTTATTAGACAAATAAAAGATAAATAAGCGTTAGAACTTGATTATTAATTATGTAACAAACTGTTTTTTGTAAAATTGAATGAAATGATTTAAACTTGTTTTCAGAATGGTTCCTGCTGTCTGAAGCTTGCCAAGAAGTTGTTATGTTGCGGACTGCCGCCCCCATGCGCATGCTCGTGCTGCCTGACAATGACACAAGATGAATTTATTTTTATAATATACTGTATTTAACTAGGCATTTATTAATATTATTGTAATGAATATATCTTTTATCAATTTTTCTATAAATTAGAAGTAAAAAAAAATATATTTGAGATAAAAATGTCAAGTGAGGTTTATAAGTCAAGATTTAATACCTCACATAAATTTTCGAGAATATATAAATTTGAAGCGAATTTTTTTGCTTTTTCGAAAAAACATTTTCTTTCTAAATACTCCACTATTCTTAAAGTTTCTAAAGAAATCAAGGAAATTATACAAGTTGACAGTTACTTATAATGGAAACCCGCTCCACAATCTGTCTATACTAGAATTTTAATTTGGAATAGGTTGATGATTCAATTTAATTAAATTGTAACTTTTTTCCTCTTGTTAGTTTAGAAGTATTTTGATCTTTATAGATACTCATATTTAAATACATGTATTCAACAAGATAATTCCCCAGACAGCTAACTACATTGAATAAACTTTAACTTTATTTAAAACTTGTCTCAATAGCTTAGATTGTTCTTATCCAAAAATTACTACAAAAAAAAAATATTACATTTATCAAAATTTACTGAACAGAATGGATTGAATTTCAATTATTTTTGTGACATTACCGAACTACAATATACCCAGAATAATGATAAAGTAGAAGACCCAGACAAATCTGAATTAACACTCAATTGATAATGATTTTCGGAGGAAATAAAAAGATGTATTCAGTCATGAAAATTTGAACTAAGGGACAGTACGTCTTCCTTGGTCTTCATGATAGGCAGCCCTGAAGATGGCTTACAATGTAAGCCGAAACGTTGGCAGATAATCTTTATAAAAATAACCTTTTTTATTTTAAATTTGTATATTTTTGGATCTGCCTTGACCGAACCCCAACTAAAATCATCTAATAAAAATAAGTGTCTTTCCCACGATTAATTATTTTGTGTTCTAACGTTTTCGACTCAAATGAGCTATTTTTAGAAGCTCTTGATCTCTGTGGAAGGCAGGCCCATGATCCCCTGAAAGTGGCTCACTTGAGTCGAAACCATTTGAGCGCAAAATAAATATTTGCAGGGAAGACATATCTAATTATTATATCCTAATCTAGTAGTAGTAGATCATTGGAGGGAAATCAACTTCTATGTTATTACGCCCTATAAATACCCTTTAATATATTTACTATAAATTATTCAAAAAAATACAGGAATCAGAATTATATCGACCACTATAACAACCTAAATTAATGGATTTTTTTTTTCATAACTGAGCAGCAAGCCATCCGAAATATAGCAAAAAACCAGTCATATTCTTCAGTTTAGCGCATTTTTATAACTCTCGATTGTTCGGACTAGAAACGATTTCGATTCCAATGTCCGATCGAGAAATATTTCGTTTAATTTGTTGTTTCACAAAGAACAATGGTTCCTCAGTATCTCAGTAAAATTAAAATTGAGATTTTGAATTTCAGGCAATGCTATTCTTATTATTTACATTTTAAATTTGTTAGAACAACAAATATTTCTTTTCATAACTAGTTGGTTTTGGTATAAGATTTTTAAAATTTAAAAAAATAATAGCATTTTGAANATTGTTAGGTGAACTTGGCAGGTATTACACTTAGGCGGCAGATCTTTGTTAATTAGGTGTATATGAGTAAGGTTCGTGTGACCTATCCGCATACAGGTCAGTATTACCTCTTCTTTTCTATTCCCACAGATGGAGATGTTCCATTCTTTTGTGGTGTTTTTTATACTCCGTTGTGTGCTGGTTCTAGCATCCATGCATTTTCCCAGTCTTGGAGTGCCATTTTCCTCAGCCAGTTTTTAAGGTTATCCTAATCTATATTAGTAAACAATAATCTGGCTTAACCAATATGAATGATTTTATGTAAAAGGCACTTTTTATGTTAACACTTTTCCTTCAATGCGTCTTATTGAGAGAGTGGACCATCTGAATGTCCTTGGGGGGGAATAAGATAAAAAGCTGAACACTTCTTAAGGAGTAATGGGATATTTATTTAGCAATTTGAGGGACTTTGAACCCTGTTTCCAGCAGAAGTACTGTACCCTAGAGGGATCCTGAAATATCCACTGCGCGCATTGGACTTTTCTTTGGACGGGACCCTCTTGAATGGCGGCTTCTTTGGTTGCAGATGACCGTCCTTCTGCGGCAAGAGGTCCTTGGGTCCAAGGCCACTCTCGGCGAGCCGTGACCCTCAGCCCAGACGACTATTCACCTCGGCTCGGAATGCCGGGATCACGTATGGGTGTTTACGGGCCGGCGACTCGTACTGCTGAGCTGGCCGCTCTCAGGTATATCAGCAGCTGGGAGTTCGCCCGCACGGACAGAGGCGTACCCAGACCCCGCACAACATGGCAGGCTTCAAGCTCATCCTGCTTGTAGCCTTTGTGGCCATCTCAGCACAGGTAAATACACTTTGAAATATTACTCCATTTATACAGCGTTCAAGAGTCATTCATTCATTTACGCTTCAATTACTATCTCTCAAAGACTAAATTCAACTGGAGAAGCCGTAAGTCTGTAAATAGTAGTAAAACTCTTTAAAAATCAAAACAATGGGACGAAGGATCAACTATTTAATTCCCTTCAGTTATAATAATGTTTTACTCTTTCTGTAGCATGCCATATTTAAAATATATCCACACATTATGGATAGCATGACAATCCTTAAAATAAAAGGACATTGTAACGGCAAGATATATGTTGAATGGACGACATAAATAAATAATGTGTATTTGAGCACATAAGTACATAATAATTTTAAAAATTAACATTAATATGACTCAATACTTCTTCAGAAAAAAGTTAACATAAAGCGATACAGTTTTTTAGATTCCAAAGGACTTATTACTAATAACTGAATATATCAACCTGAAATTTTCATTAGAAATAATTCAAGTTAAAAGCCAAAAACTCAATTTTATTTATTTCTAATAATATAATTGCAAGAGAAATGTAGCAGAAATGTATAAACAAGTACTTTTTTGCCAACTTAAGTATCAAGGAGTTCTTATGCCACCCATATCTTTAAAAAAGTGATGACTAATAACTTAAATATAAATACTTTTTACAATATGCTAAAAAGTTTGAAATTTATTATTACATATTTTGATACAATTTTTCTTTTCTAAAGTTATTAGACAAATAAAAGATAAATAAGCGTTAGAACTTGATTATTAATTATGTAACAAACTGTTTTTTGTAAAATTGAATGAAATGATTTAAACTTGTTTTCAGAATGGTTCCTGCTGTCTGAAGCTTGCCAAGAAGTTGTTATGTTGCGGACTGCCGCCCCCATGCGCATGCTCGTGCTGCCTTCCACCTCCCTGTCTACCCCCCTGCCCCCCACCATGCCTCCCCCCTTGCCTTCCCCCTTGCCCCCCACCATGCCCTTGCTCATGCCCGTGCTGCCTTCCCCCTCCCTGCCTCCCACCCTGTCTGCCCTCTTGCCCTTGCCTACCTCCTTGCATCCCCCTAGGTGCCTGTGAGCTCCCTCCCATCCCCCTCCCCCCCTGTATCCCATACCCCCCTTGCCCTCCACCATGCGCCCCTCCTTGCCCGCCCCCATGCGCATGCCTGCCTCCCTGCCTGCCACCATGCCTACCTCCTTGCCTTCCCTCATGCCTGCCTCCTTGCCTTCAATCCTGCTGTAAGAGGAAATAGGTATGAGATCCTTTCTTTTCCTAATCCATCCTTTTTTCATATTTTAATTTACTACTTGAAAACCATCATTTTCCTTATTAAAAAAAAATATTACATATTCAAACGAAAACAACCTCAAGTTTCCTCTGAAAATTTAAATCTTTCTTCCAAACCATACAAAATAAATAAATTATTTTTTTGATTAAGTAAAAAATCAAGTAAAAGATTTATGAAGATGATGAAAATTGATGTTTTGAGTTTATATCTATAATCTGATTAATAACCTGGATGATATGAAGTTACATCTAAAGCTTATTACATGAAGTTGCATGTATGCAGGACTACCTGGATAACTACAAATTGCTCAAACGAAGGCTTCATTGGAGAAGAGATATTCACTAAGGGATGACTTTATTTATATAAATAATGTAAGCAATCAATTATGCTTAAATTATTGGTGTCACCCTAGTAAAGAGGACGAATCGTGATCGAGGTATTGCCCTGGAATAGAAGAGTTGATACTTATTCGTGCAACACAAGGACATCAATGATACTTAGTTCTAGTGAATTATAGCTTATGATCTCTCCGAGTACAAAGCGACTCATTTAAAGCTCTCAGTGATTCTTTTCTTCGAAGAAGGTCTCCTTATTCAGCCCAGAATATTGAGAGGTTAGACTTCGTCCGGAAGATCCAGCTATCAAGGAACAGTCTCTATAAGAATAGCCAGAAAATACTTTGTGTTGTGATTGTCCAAAACGGCAATTGCTGATGGCTTCCAACTCCTTTCTGGGCTTGCTATCCTCCGAAGAAGTGGAAAACAACATGACTTTTCACCCACCTCTTCATTAGATCATTCATTGATCGTCGTATTACAAGTGCATCTATTTGAAAATCTGAATTTCTGGGATACTTTCGTTTTATAATAATTAAAAATACATACTGAATATGTTCTAATTATTAAATATATTAAGTAATTTCATTATTGGTTGAATCTCATTTATTTATCAATTTTTGAACTTTTAAATAAACTATTTATAAAGAAAAAGCAAGACACAATGGTCAAATTCGCTTGTCCATATTTATGAAGATGGAATGTTTTCATTGTTTGATTTTGAAACATAATTTGTTTTATGAAAACAATTTTAATAATGATTAATCATAAATTTATTGTTTAGCGATACATCTGGTAAAGCTTGCAAATACTAATCAGTTTAATGATAATTACTAATTTTTTTTTCATTTAATTTTTCAGGTTTTCCTAGGTAAAGGATGACTGAAGTGGAGCTTCAATGTAGAAAGAGACAAAATAAAGAATAAAAAAGAATTAAAGACGCATGGAGAGGATAGCATCTTGTACAGAGATTACTAGAGACTGTATATAGTATATTGAAAAAATGACTTTGCTAAAATAAGTTATTTTTACGTTAATAAACGATTTTTTTTTTACTCATAAACTTTTTTTTTATTCTTTGACCTATCATCACTCCTTTTAATAATTAACTCCAATAAGCATACCCTTTTTGAAGGGTTATTTATAAATTTTCTAGTTAGGAATGCATGGTGATGAATTAGATGAGAAAGAAGCAAATAATGTACAAAAATAAAAGAAATCCTTAAAAAAAACCGAGGTCCGTCATGCATAAGCTGACTAATATATATAAATATATTATATATATAAGTATATACGGTAATAGAGTCTATATCAATGTAAATAAACACACACACACACATATACACACACTTTTCTCATTCCATCTTTACCACATTGCCACTATGAAAAAATACAATCACACATGATATCCAGATAGATCGATTTAGTCTAAATTCTAAAAAACCTGTAATTTCATTTTTATGTTTCTTCATTCTTGTACTCTTATTAAAAATGAAACAGATTATGAATGCAAGAAAAATACATTTTACGCCTATTATGTTTTGTACATTTTTTCGTAACACTAATAATAACGAAGATCTTAAAATTTTTAATTATTGCCTTCCTCTAAATCCCTTTTCTCCTCGATCAATTTGAACAAGTTAAGATTCATTCAATTATTTGCAAAAATAAGCTTGAAGCTTAGATATAGAGTTTAAACATTTTATTTTTGGAAATTTCGAACGTTGAAGCGCGTTTAGCCTTATAATTTTTCCTCTTTGGGAGAGCGATTGAACTTGAATTGATAATTTCATCTTCGGATTTTTTTCTTCTTTGCCTCTGTCCATTATTTACCAGGTTGGCGCCTGGATGTTAATTACAGATTGTATAGCGACACTGAGTGCGGTCTTCGGGATTTCTTATGTTGGACTATTGTAAATCCCTCTGGACTTCTTTCAGCCATTTTGTGCTACCCCTACTCTTTATTGTAACACTGAATAGTTTCTTTGCTATTCTGGAGTCTTCCATCCAGTAGGTGTCTGCATAAAATTTGTCTCAGCATTTGCTCAGTACTGAGCTAAAAATACTATCAAGAATTAGTATTTTGTTGTCTCTTCATCTAAATATCGTTCTTGTTTGTTCGAACGTAAATCTTCCTTCCTGAGAACGTTTCTTTCCTGCTTTTCGATTTCCCTAATTTTTGTACATTCTTATGTATATATATATATAT
>KZ807651.1:148224-161288 GCA_000696205.2 Oncopeltus fasciatus | reverse complement strand
AGCGATATATTCGTCGGCCTCGGAGGTTGGACTCTCGACACTAGTGCGGGGAATTTAATAACTTATCAGACTTGTCTCGGTAGCATAAGTGGCAAATGCACCGGCCCGGATAGCAGGGGATCCAGGTTCGAGTCCTGGCTGGGACAGTTAGATTTTTTATTCTGTTCCTTTGCACTAAAAATTATCTTAATTTACGTGGGATTAAAGACCACAAAATAAATAATATTTACAAAGGGTGTAATGTTTTTTTTTTCTCAACATACCTAAAATAACAATGAATCTACGAGTTATTGAGAAGATATACAACAATATAAAATCATATTTTCCAATGCGGAAAGAAAAAAAAATTCCAATTATAACTTTGGCATAATATAACATTCCTGATCTTGAAGAGTCAATGCTAGCTAAGATAAAAATCAAGGGAAAAATTAAGATTATCTTCAATTATTATTGTTTTAATTTCAATGGGTGCTTGAAATGAATTTAATCAATGAACCTGTAGCACTGAGTGGATACACTAGTTATATATAATATTAATAATCTTAGAGGAGGAAATAGTATTAATAGACAAAAGGAGATTTTTTTTTTTACCGTAGATATTATTATTAGATGATTTTAGATGGGGTTCGATCAAGGTAGATCCAAAAAAAATACAAATTTAAAATTTTGGATCTACCTTGACCGAAGCCCAACTAAAATCATCTAATAATAGTATTAATAGACCTTTCATTACTTTACACATTTCTTGTAAACAAACTGGGGGCGCAATGGTAGCTCATGGGATCCTTTCTGGTCTTGCAGTCCTGACACTAAGGATTCAAATCTCGCCAAGGGCAATCATTTATCTATGAATAAAAGCTTTTCCTGAGCCATGGATATTTATAAAGGAGTGGCTACCTGTACATAGCTCATCCTTTCATGACATTAAGTGGCTGAAATGGAGACTAACACTTCTTAATTAAAAGAAAAATAAGTTAAATTTGGCTAAGACTTACAGGTGGTGGGAAGAAAGGATAGGGCGGGTAGTATGGATTTATCTCCTGGTAGCGACGGTAGGGGTGATGTAAATTCTCAGGAGGCGTCTCTGCTTGCAGGGAGTTCTCTATGGTCACCTGGGGACAAAGCACATGCATTCCCTGGGAACAGACAACGGAACTTAACATGCTTATAGGATTCAGATAACCCAAGGATTGCCAAAGGATTCACTTCTTTAGTGAATGACATGCATATGCTTTATCTTATCTCCTGGTAGCGCCGGTAAGGATGGTGTAAATTCTCAGGAGGCGTCTCTGCTTGCAGGGAGTTCTCTATGGTCACCTGGGGACAAAGCACATGCATTCCCTGGGAACAGACAACTGAACGTAACATGCTTATAGGATTCAAATAACCCAAAGGATGCCAAAAGATTCACTTCTTTAGTGAATGACAAGCATATGCTTTATCTAATCTGATGTAGGCAGCAGTCAAACTAACTGTGACTGCTATTCTGATAGCGACAGAACAGTTATTCGGGAAGTTAGGTGAACGAGCGAAACCCACAACCGACTAGTTCCCAGCGAATTATGTTACCATCTTTTATATGTAGAAATCTTGGGTACCGCCAAGCCTTCCAACATCCAACGAATCCAGTCATTTCAATCCAAAACCCTCAGAATAATCACTAACGCTCCCTATTATGTATCCAATTTCTCCCTCCGCCACGATTTTAATACACCTTTCGTTCAAAACCTCATTTCTTCCCGCTTCACCTTTTTCCAAAGTAAACTGCCATACCATTTTAATCGAGAAGCGTAAACCCTATCCTACAACCCTTCCCGTAGACTCAATCGAAGGTGGCCTCGTTTGTTAAGTTTTTTTTTTAATTAGTTCATTGTATTTAAACTACAAAATGTTATTATGTTAACAGAAATGTAATAAATGAATAAAAGATGAAAACAAAAATCTTCTAGATAGGTGAATTTTTTATTCGTGAACCAACAAGGGTGACTCCCATTTCTCCCTTTTGATATATTTTAAAACCGAAAGGGTTGATTACTGGAAACACCTAAAGCCAAAGAACAATAGTCGAAACGCTGTGCATTGTACGTTGCATTGACGTCACGAAATAGATAAAATGTTCAACATTCTGAAAAACCTTTAGCCCTCCTTTAAAATAAACCTCTCAACCATGTTTCCTAGTTCCTTAAGCTACTTATTCGTAATAATGTCCTACATTTTTTTCCTGTTTGGGGCCAATATTTGACTATGGATACAAGAGTGATTCGGAGGCGTTACTGTTATATGCTTTGAATTCATCGAATTAGCAGTCACAATTGGGGATTTTTTGGTTACTTATATCAGAAAAGGTCCCATTTGCTATATATNAAATTAACTTAGAATAACCCCTAGGGAAAAATAGCTTCCAATAGCAATATTTCTTGAACCTATGTTCAACTAGTTCTTTATGATATTTTTGCTACCTCTCAATATTTCTATAAATAACATTAATTGTGCGTTTCTTTATATACAACTTTTTTTATTTAAATAACTATAAGCTACAATAATTCTATATTATTATTTCTGTAACAGTGATTTTAAGTCAAAGATTAATAATATTTATAATATAACAAATAGAAGAGATTCAAATGTATAGTATTGTGGATTTCAGTTTGAGTTAAATGTGGGAAGACGAATGTTCATTCTACTTGCATTCAATAATAAAATAAGGGAGGCAACACAATCACTAATGCACCCTTCACTTCAAGCAGCAGTCGTTAGTTGAGTTGTCCCTATATTTGCAGTGAAATATAAATATAAGGGAGCGGATTTGTGGCAGAGAGGTATTTGGCAAGGAGATACTCACCCCCACTATGACGAGGATGACGCAGACGAGGGTGAAGCGAGCGAGGGCGTTTGAAGAAGCCATGGCGAGTCACCGAGATAGTGCCAGACGCTCTGCTTCTCCTCAGTCCTATATAGATCAGAGAGCGCCTTTGTCTCCGATCTGGCTATCGGCTCCACCCTCGCACACCACCTGATAGGCGTACCCCTGGTGACAGGCGTCATCCTGTAAATGTCGCTAGAATCCATCGTCGTCAAAGCTGTTTATCTTTAAAATATTGAAGACAAATTACTATTTTAGAGAGATTTGTCAAATTCCTATTAAAAAAAAAAAAAAAATTCGCGCCCTAATCCTCTTTTATAAGCTCTGGCGCCCTAATCTCGGTACAGGGGCTGACTTACCCTACCATCTATTTGTATTATTATATTATAGATATAAAATACAATTTATATTTAAACTATAGTCTATTGTTATCTACCGTCAATAGCCACTTGATAGTCAAGAACTCGATCCCAAGCTGATACCATTCCATGACTGTCCAAGAGCTATTTGATTAAGGTGGATGAATCAGGAGCTCGAATCCATGAAGTTCTTTAAACTCTTCTTTGGCTCAGGAGGAAGTTTAAGGAGAAGGTAACATTATCTTGTTGGAATAAAACTCCTTTTTTGGTTGATCGAAGAAGGATAACGCTAATACATTTTCGCGTGGAATCATTCATTTGTTCGCAGTAGAGTTCAGAATTCATAGAGCATCAGTCAGGAACCACCTGAGTGTGTTTATCCAAGAATAAGGAATAATTTCAAAACTACCAATTAATTCAGCATAATATAAAATTTTTTTTTTTATGCATTATTAGAAAAAATGTAGGTCTAAAGAATATCAAAAGGGTAATAGTACAATATAAGCATAATGTAAGAATTTCGGATTTAGTTTGACCTCATAACCCATTAAGTTTTAATAACATTATAGTTATAATAATTATTATAGTTTTCGAAAAACTTTTTTCAAAGGGCCAACTGTTTAATTTAAAAAAAATGTATTGTATGACTTCCTGATAGTGCATGCCAACTGCATTACTTTGTTTACTACTTACGAGTACTATGACTGAAGATTTTCAAAATAAACATCCTACCCAGTGTAATTATGATTACGTTGACAATTAAAATACTTCCTGTTTTCGTTCAAGCCGGCAAAGTGATATCATTTAGTCATCCAAATGTATGTATTTTCATATAAATAAATACACAAACACCCAGAGGATAATAAATTTACTAGGGGTTAATCCCATTCAAACATATAATATATATAATAATGTATTAGCTGCTATACCAAACATATACTCTAAAATTAGATAAACTAGCGGATAGTTGTACACCAACTCACAAATGTCATGAATATTCTACCCGGAAGAACTTTATGTACTCTTAAGGTATTAAAAATATCTAGAAAATAGTCAAACACATTCATTTAAAATATTAAAATGATATTAGCCAATAATTATTAAGAAATTGTGAATTAAAAAACGAGTAACGGGCATATTCTTAGAACATAAAATATACTTTAAGATATTGAAATACACACACAAAATATTAAAAACATATTAACAGAGAGTCTAACATGTAATCTCAATATATTAAAAAAAATTTAACCAATAGTAACAGTAAAACAAACAAACAATCAAAATATAGCAGCGGAAACACTCTTAAAGAAAACAAAATTAATCAATAGTTCCATACTTATACCTAGATAAGTGCCACCGCAACGCCTATCAAGACACTAGAGCAATGACTTTTGCGCTTCCTGTTGAACTACTGGGGTACTAACATTGGGAACCTGCTAGAATTGATACTGGTTTTTCAGGTTGCGTTTTGATTGAGCCAGGATTCAAACGAAGATCCTAACGAGAAATAAGAGTATGAACGCTAACCGGAATTCTTATATACTCACAAATACATCTAAAATATTTAGAATGTACTAGCCAAAATAACCACTCAAAGTAATTTTGCAGAGGCGCCAATGTGACTCATTGGATCCATTGTGCGGTTTCAAAACCCGACTGGGGCCGGCTTTAATCGATAACTAGAAACTTTTTCTGAGCCATGGATGTTTAAAATGTAGATTGATCCCCCACCCTAAGTGGTTAAAGGGAGGCTAACACTTACAAAATTTTTTTTTCCACAGTGAACTAAGAAAATATTAATTTATTATTAAAAACGATTTTAATGAAGATAGAAGACGAATTTGATCTTAAAAGCAAAAGAAAGAACAGGATGGTTCTTAACTGGCCGGGAGGATTAATACTCCTTCTTCTTAAATATCTTTCCTTTAAAAAGGACTTTTACAAAATATTATAAAACCTAATTTTTGGAAAGATCTTATTTACATCTATTTTTTTATACAATTTTTTTCTAGACAAAGATTTTAGAAATTATATAATTTGGTATGTCCCCAAACTCTAATACAGTCTCTCACATGCACTTAGAAGACCTAGCCCGAGAGATGGTGGACATCTCTCTGTCAAGACATGGCGACATGGTTTCCTGCAAGAGCAATCTCTGGAGGACTCACCTGTACCAGGAGAAGGACGAGAGTGGACGAAGCCTTGAGGTGGTTGTCCAGGATCATATCTGCTGACGAGAGGAGGCTGTCCACTCCAAGTCGGGAGGTGGACGTGTTCTAGGCTACGCACACATTCCCTTTTGCATACATCTCTGGGGGAGACACCGTCTCTCTCCCGCTTGAAATAGGTAAATAGAAGGTTTGCAATTCGTGCTGTGCGTAACTCACCTTTATGTGATTTTAATCGTCAACAGATAAATCCGTCTGTTTGATACGGTGACGTAATATTTAAGACAGATTGGCGTAAAAGTGAATTTTCTATTTTTATTCAAAATTTATGCACTTCGAAATACACTTCACGTTTCGAACGTGTAAAGCTTGATTTCCCTGCTAAAATGATTCATTCTATTACTGTTTCTGTGTATATTTGCTGATTTTTGAGATATTTCATATGATTTTTTCACTTTTGTCTAAGAGGGGTAAAGGGAAGAAAAATTGTGACACACATTATAAACAAAAACAAATGTATATTGACAGTATTTTACAATTTTTTTTTTAAACTATTAATATCACCTTTATATTTTTTTTTCAATATTTAATTTATATAAAAATATCTAAGTATTTTCTTTANGGAATCTCAAATTCCATGGAAAATAATTAAAGAAAAACATATTAGGAGCAAGCTGTTAAAATAATATATATCTACATATCTACAAATATATTTGAAGAAGAAATTAAAAAAAAAAAAAAAAAAGAACATGAAGCAGATCAAAACACTCTAATAAAAAGTAAATATTATTTTACAAATTTAAAAGTAACAAAAAGAATGAGATATATAAGTCTCATTCATCTAAAGTAGTTAGGAACAAGTGTTATTTAACACGAGTCTATAAAACAAATAAAAAATATTACTTTATAATTATAACAATTTGTCATAGACAAATGAATATTCAAATAAAGCTCTTTCAACTTAAAGTAGTAAATAAAAATATTTTTATATTAAGATCTAGTATATCACAGTGTCTCAGGTTAGTTGGCTTGATGTTAACATCATCTAATACCCTTAAAACTATGTTATAGATAAAAAAAATTACTATTTTAAAATAATTTTTTGAAAATGTATCTATTCTCCGGTATTGATATACCTAATATAGATGCACAATTCTTCTTTTTCTATTAATATTAATTTTAGTTAAAATTTAAATTTTAAATCTCAAAATTAATAATTTTATATGAGTAAATTTATAAGTAATTTTCATAAAGTGTACCTTACAGGTAGGCCGTTAGCGTTTAATAAACTTATTCAGATGTAGCATGGATAGTTAAGGTGATTCATTATATTAAAACATAAAAAATCATAATGTCATTGACTTGATATATTTTCCTTGCAATGCAAATTTTTATATTTCAACACTTACAGGAGCTTGAAATTAGATTTTCATACAGTTTTTATGTATCTAGGATACTTATAAATTACATTTTAACCACCGAGCTAAATGAGAAGAGGGCTCACTCATCTTCGCTGAAACAAGTTTGAACTGTAACGTTTAAATGTTTAAAAATAGACTTGGAAAAAAGAAATATAATTATGAAATTACTTATTAAGTCCTCTGAGACAAGCAATCCTTATTAATGCTTTAAAAAGTCTAAAAGCAAAAATATAACTTATGTACAAAAATTATTAAAATTAACTTAGAATAACCCCTAGGGAAAAATAGCTTCCAATAGCAATATTTCTTGAACCTATGTTCAACTAGTTCTTTATGATATTTTTGCTACCTCTCAATATTTCTATAAATAACATTAATTGTGCGTTTCTTTATATACAACTTTTTTTATTTAAATAACTATAAGCTACAATAATTCTATATTATTATTTCTGTAACAGTGATTTTAAGTCAAAGATTAATAATATTTATAATATAACAAATAGAAGAGATTCAAATGTATAGTATTGTGGATTTCAGTTTGAGTTAAATGTGGGAAGACGAATGTTCATTCTACTTGCATTCAATAATAAAATAAGGGAGGCAACACAATCACTAATGCACCCTTCACTTCAAGCAGCAGTCGTTAGTTGAGTTGTCCCTATATTTGCAGTGAAATATAAATATAAGGGAGCGGATTTGTGGCAGAGAGGTATTTGGCAAGGAGATACTCACCCCCACTATGACGAGGATGACGCAGACGAGGGTGAAGCGAGCGAGGGCGTTTGAAGAAGCCATGGCGAGTCACCGAGATAGTGCCAGACGCTCTGCTTCTCCTCAGTCCTATATAGATCAGAGAGCGCCTTTGTCTCCGATCTGGCTATCGGCTCCACCCTCGCACACCACCTGATAGGCGTACCCCTGGTGACAGGCGTCATCCTGTAAATGTCGCTAGAATCCATCGTCGTCAAAGCTGTTTATCTTTAAAATATTGAAGACAAATTACTATTTTAGAGAGATTTGTCAAATTCCTATTAAAAAAAAAAAAAAAATTCGCGCCCTAATCCTCTTTTATAAGCTCTGGCGCCCTAATCTCGGTACAGGGGCTGACTTACCTGGACTCGCGGTCCTTATCGCATAAAGCAGTTTTCCCAGATCCCATTGGACAAGAATATTTATTAAGCCTAAAATTGTAAGCCCATCTACTGGGCAAAAATCAGAACTAAAGTACATATATCTTTTGAGAATAGGGGTAATACTTTAAGAAGAATATCATTGAGAATGATGTTGTTTATTTATGGTCAAGAAGATTTTATGAATTTAAGTAAGAGATTTGTACAAATAATTCTCTCTGGATGGTGACTTAGGCGAGTTACAATTGAAGGACATTTTAGTAGGATTAGCTGGACAAGAAGAGGGAGATTTAAAATTTACCCACATAGCACAGATATTTTGGTGAGCTATGTGAATAAGAATATTGGTGAAAATCAAATTCCAGGGTTGACCCGTATCGAATGTACAAGAAAAAGAAACCATTTCTGCCAGGACAGCTTTTAGCTCTTTACCAGAGAGCACAGGCTTCGTATTAATTGAAATACTCTTAGTGATGATCAACTGCCAGGCAACTGACGTCATTAAGCAACGGAAGTAATCTACAGGAATCAGAAAAAAAAATTAATCAAAACTGACTGAATCTGCATGAAAAATCTATTAAAGCCTGATCTATCTAAGGGGACAAAACTGACAACATATCAAGTGCTTCTCTTATTAGAGTACAGACGTACAGCCTTTTATAATTCAAATATTCACTGAAAAAATAACCAGAAAAAAATTATGAATATAATAAGAAAGTGATCTATGCTAGTAGTCGGAACTATTCAACCTCTCACAAAATTTCATGATCAGGGTTTTGGCAAGGGTGTAAATAAATACCCCTCCCCTAAAAAAAAATTAGCTGTATTTACAGGTGTCAATGTTTCGGCTTAAAATGTCAGCTATAAACATGGCAACAGTGATGTGCAGAAAAAAATCTGCAAGAGGTGAGTCTGGTCACATCCAAGAAGACAGATGAGCTGGTGGATCTGTGGTGGAGAGCTCATCTGTCTTCTTGGATGTGACCAGACTCACCTCTTGCAGATTTTACTCTGTACATCACTGAAGCACTCATGATGACTTACATCGTAGGCCGAAGTACTGGAGTTCTCAACTGACATGTATTAGCCGGAGTGAAGAAATAAATCCCCTAGTTTTCTTACTAGTCACTAAAGTGGTATTCGTATTAAATTAAAATTATTTCAAGACATGTCACTTCAAGGCAATTGGTTGGGCAATATCCATAATTTTCAGTAAGTATTAAAAATAACAGCCCTGTAAACTTGCACTTAGAAAATTTTAAAAATTATATTACATGTACATGAGTATTTAATAAAACATAAAGGGTTATAAAAAAAAATGGAATGAGCTACAAAAATACTAAATAAATTTTGGAAAAAGTAAACTGTAGGTCGTATGATAAAGAAGTAGTGATTTTAGAGCTATAGAAGAAACCTTATCGAACCAAATAAGGACCTTAATTTAGATTTTAATATTCAATTTTGCCTAGTAATTTACTGAACATGTTGATATAATACTGTTTTATAAATTATTATTGTATTTGCTATTGTTTAATTAATTTATGTTAAGAGCAAGTCACTGCCTGTAAGTGTGTGTGGATCATGGTGGCAATTGAACAAGTGGGATAGAGAGTGAAGTGCATACACAAATCCACACAAATGTGTGATATTTTCCTTTTGTGTGTACACTACACTCTCTATCCCACCTGTTCNAATAAAAATAATAAATAACAGAAAAATAAATAACAAAAAAAAAACAAATAAAAGAAAAAAAAAATAAATAAAAGAAAAAAAAATAAACCAAAGACGCCTAATCAAGATTTAACATTTAGAAAGCTCGTGTGGATAATTTATCTTACAAGCTGGAGAGTAGGGTGGGGGGATTTAATTGTCAGGAAGGAAAAGTGAGGTACGTGTTTTACATTCTTAAACATTATTTCATTTAAGAAGTATTTTAAAAATAAATGTTGGAAAATTTAATTCTACACCGAATAGAGAATAATGATATTAGGGAAAATTGCATTATTTTATTATAATTATAACATATCAGGAGGGTAAACTCAGTAATTACATCAGTAAAAATATTTAACATAGAAGAATATTTAAAAAAAACAACAAAAAAACATAGAGCAGGTTGAATTCCATGTAATTTTAAAATAAATAATAAGTTTTCATAATGACTTATTATAAAACATTTGCTAATACGCTACTGAAGTATGTGTAATTGTAATTGTATGTTTAAAATAATTTTCTTAATACAAGTTTTCTTTGTCTATGTCAAAGTTGACTTACAAGGAATTAAAATGTATCATTATATAGCATCTTAAACCCCCCCCCCCCCAAAAATTATTAAAATTTACGTGGGATTAAATACCACAAAAAGTAATATTTATAAAAGTAAAATTTAAAAGTTAGATTTTTTATTCTGTTCCTTGCACTAAACATTGTTAAAATTTACGTGGGATTATATACCACAAAAAGTAATATTTATAAAAATAAATAAAGTAAATTTTTCTAACGAGTAAGAGAAATAAATGAGCGTATATATTAAGAACACTAAAGTGTTTAGGCCGGAAAGAACGCAGCCATCTTAGTTATATTCCTAAATTTCTTCCTTAATTGTAAAATTGTTATAAAACATAAGCATGTTTGTAAATATAACATAAAATAAATGTTATCAGTTAATATTTAAGTAATGAATTTATTTACTATTTGTTAAAATGTGTTTTCTTGGGTATAAGTTAGTAGTTTTATTTTAAGTTTAGTAATTATTCTTTTGCCTTTATTTTATTTTGTTTAATTTTTAGTATTTCTTATTTTTTAATAAATTTTTTTCCTGGTTTTTTTTATTATTATTTTAATTCAAAAGAATGCTGTTTGTTAAGTAAATTGTAAATTGTTGTTGGTTGAAAATTTTTAAAGGGTCCCACTGAGAGAAGGTACGTATGCTGTCACCATGAGAGTCAGACTCGGATATGAGCACATATTTACTAGTGTTTACAGGATTCCCGGAGGGCTTCCTATAAACACGATTGGGTTAATTAATAATTAATTATTATTGCTATTATCAACCCTAATTCCCAAATAACCAAAATAGGGTCTACAGAAAAAGATACTTACAACAAGTATTAATATATGTATAATGTAATTCCAAAAAAAAAAAAAATAATAAAATTTTTTGCTCTTCATTCTTTTAGTTTGCTACCTAGTAGAAATAGAGCTTTTCATTGAAGAAAAAGTAAAATGAATTGCAATGATAATGTCAGAGATAGATCATCTAGCTGTAATGCCTAAAGGCAGTGAAAATATGATTATGTTTGTTTGAGATTTAAGATAAGTTGTTGTGGTCACCTGGAAGGCTTCCAAGAGGAGAGTGGTAGGTGTCAGATAGTGGAACAGTTTATATCCAGCTTTGGTATCTAAAGGGCTTGATAAACACAATGTACTCATCGCTCTGAAAATAAAGGCACTTTTTATATACTTATGGAGAACTTCACAAAAGAAGAGGCTTAGCGATTTGAAGCTTTGCTTTAAAACTTGAACAACAGTGTAAATACCATGATCCCAATACCAATAAGAGTGAAGATTAATTATGGAGATAACCTGAATGACTCATTATAAAATGTTAGTGAGTTCTTAACTATAGTGGTGCCTAAAGAGCAGAGTAGTTACAATAAAGCTTTTCCCAGTGAAAATGTAGATCAGCTTCTTGTGAAATGGACGAGTTTTCTGAAACAGTTGGAGAGATGAGCAAGTGAGTATGACCAGCTTTTTATCTTGGACTCCTCAAGGCCTTTTACAGACAAGTGGGTGGATAAGCAGTTGATACCAGCTGAATTTAGAGCAACTAAAATACAATTCTTTGCATCATTTCTTTTCTTATGAAAATAAAAGTATGTTTCTGCATGTATTTGCAGGATTCCAAGAATAATTGACTGGCCAGCTTGAATTTGATGACCATTGTTCATATCCATTGGGCAGAGTAAATACTACTCTTCAGGCCAAGATAAGTGAAAAAATATGAACATATCTTCCCCCAAACTATCTGCTAGCTGTGGATTGGAAATACTAATGGCAGTGCAAAGTTAATGATGTTTGCTCATTTAAGAAAGAAGATAAGTTATTGTAGTCACTTGACTTCCTGAAAAAGATGGGTGATGGTCTGAAGTTGATGACCAGTTGCTTTCCTTAGCCGTATGACCTGAAAAAATTTCCGAAACTTGAAAAAAATTTCTACATACCAATTATATACAAAACAAAATTAAAATGTGTATAAATAATAATAAATGTTATTTTAACAGAATTTAATCAATAAAAAAGTAAATAAGTAAATATTGTAACACTTTTTTTTTCTTTTATACGTATTGTTTCTAAGTAGGGTTTTTATTTAGGAAAAGTAAAATGGATTATAATGAAGTTGTTATAGTGAGATAGAGCATCAATCTGTGATACCTATGAGCAGCATAAGTACTATGATTCTTGCACCAATGAGAATGAAGATATTTTGCCCTGGACTCCTGGAAAACTTCTACAAATGAGTGGGTAGGTGGCCTGGAGTTCATGACAAGCTTTTCCACCTAGAGGGAATGTTAATAGTTGGATGTATATTGCTAAGGGAATAAACATTCCAGCTGTCCTTTATTAAGGTGTTCTTGTGTATGCCTGGAGGACATCCTATACATGACAAAACATTGATGATCACCTTTGTTATAGAGCTGTGGAGAACGACGATGCTCATTACTAAGTTACTGAAGATCAGAGCCATGTATCTAAGGTGGTTTCTTAGAATGTATTCTACTTGTGATTCAATGGCAAGCAGGCTTTCACTATGTGGAGTGTAAATATTACAAATCATGATGATAGTTGTGGTAAAGTAATCCTACATTTCATTATTTACTTGAATTGAGGTGCCAGAAAAAATCTTTTCAGTCAGAAATTGAACCCAGATCTCCCACTTGCCGGGCAGACAAGCTACTTCTTACACTAACGAGGAAGCTCGATAATTTGTAAGAGGTAGCATACCCGCTCGGCAAGTGGGAGTCCCGGGTTCGATTCCAGGCTGAGAAGTAGTAAGATTTTTTTTTTTTTTCTGGCTCCCTGTGCATTTCTTATATATTAACAATAACGAATATATTTACGATTTT
>KZ807651.1:80023-94304 GCA_000696205.2 Oncopeltus fasciatus | reverse complement strand
TAGTGAAGAGGGAATTGAGTGAGATATCTAGCTGGTCCTTGTGGTGTAACGGTCAGCATACCAGGCCCGGATAGCAGGAGATCCAGGTTCGATTCCTGGCGAGGACAGATAGATTTTTTTATTCTGTTCCCTCTCATGAATTGTTCAAAAGTAACTTGGTTTAAGTTTTAAAATTGCAGTTGGTGTATTTATAATTATGAAAGATATTACTTCCTTCGGTATAAAATCACTTTATAGATTAAGTAATTAATTAAGTGTTTCCGTAATTTTAAATTTAATGCAATTACATTTATGTTATATGTTAACGGTGAAATTCATTAATATTTATTGTGAAAAAACGCATGTAACACATGTATTATATCTCAGATACTGAGATGCATATATGAAGTGATTGTATTTTTCTGATATAATTATAACTATCAGTTCCTGAAATACAATAAACATTAAGTATAGAGTATCTTCTAGATAGAATTTTTTTTTTGTATCTTTTATTTATTTATTACATTCTGTTAAAATAAAAACATTTTATAATTTGATTACAATGAAAAGTAAAAATGACATTCAATGACAGTCACTGGGATAGAAGATGACCAATGACATCACTCTCAAATTATTTACAGACTATGTCCCCAGCATGTCACGGGGCTGTCTTCTAAATGGAAATCAATGATGATCTTACACGTTACATTTACTAGCCCCTTCGACATTTGTGTATGCAATACTGAAATACAGTATCGCGGGCTTAGCAGAACATTGTGTTGAAGGGAGCCCTTATTGGCATTTCCTCTTTTAAATTCCTCAAAATATTTACACTTTTTGTTCTCTCGTATGTGCTTCTTCGTATTTATTGACTCTCCAGAGAGAGATATGTCACTACTGCTTAAATTTAGAATCTTAGATAAAGGTACTTCGTTGGTGTCTTTACCAAAATGATTTTTTTTATTACTCCTGCCTTCTGTGGTCACTACCAAGAACTTAACAGAAACTATTCAACGAAAGCACACTATTCAATAAATATAAAAATTCAGTCATGCAAAAACTATAAAATTTCTTACAGAAAATGTCCGTCACGTAGCAACTGCGTAAAATAAATTTAATCCCCTAAATGTTTGTTTTATCAATGAATATATTCTGTCATGTATCTTAATTTCAATCTTAATATTACCTCAGCTACAATCAAGAAAGGATTTTACTCGCAAGTGACATTTCAGGAAATCTCTCTTGATCAGATTTCCCTGAATAACAAACTCAGCTCTCTATTTTATATCTAGAAAAACCGAAATTTAAAATTTAATTAAGAAGAAATTTAAACTGTGGCTTATATTGGTTTGGCACTCACACAAATACATAGCTAAATAAACTCAGACATATATATTTCTGATTATTATAATTAGCACTATAGTATGGTATGTGGTATGGTGGATATATGCTATGTAAGCTATATTAATCATATTATGTAAAAATCAAAGGAAATTTACAAAAAAAAAATATATGTCGTGAGAAGAATTTCAATATTTGAATTCATTTTAAATTGAATGTCTATCAAGTAAAGAATTTAAAAAAAAGTCAAAGTAAGTTTATAAGGAAAGTTTTTTGACCGTAGATATTATTCTTAGATGATTTTAGTTGGGGTACGGTCAAGATAATCCTTTCCTGGGGTTCGGTGGGCAGATAATCCTTTATTAAAAATACATTTTTTAAATTTGTGTTTTTTGGATCAACCTTGACCGAACCCCAACTAAAATCTTCTAAGAAGTCAGAAAGTAAGGTTTTCAGTAGCAAGCCAATTCATTCAATGTATTAAATTATTAAAATATTTCAAAGACTAATTACTAACTAATTCATACGCTAATGGGTGAAATTTTCTCTTGTACTTTATGTGTTCCATATTATCCATCTCTCTTGTTACCTATATTTTCCTTACCGACATAGTTTTCGTTATATGTAATAATTTACTCCAATCCAAAGAGCTTGTAGATTGAGTGAATTAAATTATTACATGTGTTCCTTTTGACCTAATATTTAATCAATATAATAACTCTTTTTAAGAGTTATTTTCATATAAAATTGGTTTAATTGATAGCTAGTGAGGACTGACTTTACAATTGTATGATGTAATTACTGTATGAAGTATTTAATTAATTTCAACAGCAGTGACATATAGCGAGTGTCACACCGGTCCCGTTGATGCGTAAAATCCAGCCAGCTCGTTGCCATGCGGACGAACGCCTGCCCGACACCAGGATGGCAGATGACTTTTTTAAAATTTCTGACATCTGTTGGTCTCGGACAGCTGTTTGGCTGGAGATTTACTGTCGCCGGCCTCGTATGACGACGCGTGCCACCGGGTTCGTTTTTTACCGGCGAGAGGGAAATATGTCTCTCCTCGGCTCCTTCCTCGCTGGAGCTAGCGGGGCGTTCGCGAACGTCAGGCTGCGCAAAGGACACGAGCCTTCCAGACAGGAATAGGACCCACTGCTTTCCTTCCGCTTCCTAGACGGGGGTAAAAACACCCCTGTAAAAAATCATTGTTTCCCGGATACTGTTCTTTTTGGGGCGGGTTTGTTACGTTTTCCATTCCACCTGGGACTGATTCCCCCAAGAGTTTGAGGTTAAAATTAGTTACGGGGAGTCAATATGATTTCAGCTCTAGAACATTTGGCAGTATAACTTTTAATATCGTCTGTTAGTATAGGACTGTTAAGTAATGAATAAAAGTTATTTATCTCTTAATTTTAACAAATTTCTTATTTTCTTTTTAAAAAATAAAGAAATGATTCAAGACTTCATTCATACTGCACGTAGATAGAAATAGGAGTCATCCAATATCATTTCTTAAAATTTCGAAATCTTAAAGATATTCTATGTTGAAGCTCTCCCAAAAGACCTCATAAATTTCAACTATTAATGAGCTTCACCTTTCTTTCATTAAAATTTAAAAAATGTATATATATATAACAGATAAGGACTCAATTGTAATAAATTACCATCTAAATGTAGACACAAAAATAAACCACCAAAATATTAGATATACAAACGAATATTTAATTTTTTGGGAATCTAGTTCAACTTCGTCAGATAAAAGGAACTATCGCATACCTTTCTTCGAGAAGAATACAACGTTTTTCTCGAAAATTTAATAACTCGAAGAGATCTTCGAAATTTCTTTTTACACTTCTGTACACACACACACACACATATGCAAATAAGGTTTCAGTGCTGATAGCTCATGGAAGCCATTCGGCTTTAGCAAACCTAGCATTTCAAATTTAAATCACCCAAGGGGCAAGCTTTTATTGATAAACCTCCTTAGCCAGGGTCGTTTAAAATTGGATGACAACTTGCAGTTAGCTCCTCTCTTCATGACCATAAGTGGTTAAAATGAAGGATAACACTTGAAGATAAAAAAAGTTTAAGGATTAAAAAATATAAGTATGTGTATGTAATACATATACATATATATGTGTTTGTGTTATATCTTCACATACACACACACACACACACACAAACATATTGCTAATATATGCTGGTAAAGCGTCTCAGGCTAATGATTTTGATTGTCTATGGATAAAAGTCTGCTGTTGATAATATATATATATGTGTGTGTGTGTGTGTGTGTGTGTGTGTGTGTGTGTGTGTGTGTGTGTGTGTGTGTGTGTGTGTGTGTGTGTGTAAATTCATATACAAACTGTCTTAATATTCATTTTTCATATCATAGTTAATGCAATTTAATTACAAACCTTAGAGGTCACAAGTGGCGTTTAATTTTAATAATATTCAATTAGTAGTATGATGTTGGATTTATTGATTTACTAATTTTCACTTTCTTTTTTTCCAGGTAAGTTTATTGTGGAATTGTATCATTTAAAGTCAACATATGACGGTAAGAAAGTAATTATAATTCAAAGAGTCGGCAGATTTATGTTCTATACATTTAATAGGTAAATGGTTTCTTTAAATACTTTTATAGAAAGATTGATAAATAATAAAAAAGTAAAGCTCATCTCAAAAAAGCTTTCTAATTTATTTTAAATAATTAACTTCGGCGTAGGATTCGCCAAAACTTTAATTTATCATCCTCAAATATTTGCACTATTTATTGTATTCAGGGAAAATTTTATATTTTAATTCAGTGAGTTTTGGGTGTACTGATTTACAGGCAGACGTGATGACTTATTTTACTGTCCCTAGCAATATTTAGATTGTGGGAGCTAGTAGCATTATTTATTGATTTACTTTACTTTTTTCTTATTCCTATCCCTATTATTTTTTTTTTTAAATCAAACTTTAATTAAGTTTTATATTTATGAAATTTTGGCCCGATTTTATTCTACAATCTTAAAAAGTCCTGAAATTATAATCTCAGATTCATACTTATTTTAAATTGTGTCAATTCAATTTCCTTAAGTGAAGTGTTCGGTAACTATTATGAATTTAGACTGACATTTCCTTAGAATGAATTGAATTCGCATAAGCGCATAGTATCTGGCAGATTTATACCGCCATAAAGGATTTTCGCTCTAAATATATTTGATGGCTGACCAGTCCGGCGGTATAGATCAGTAGGGCTGTTAGTGGCCGGAGACTTTCTTCTCATTAAGCTGCCGACTCTTGACGCGGCGAACAGGTGTGTGTAGGTTTCGTCGCCGCCGGACGGCTGTGTTTGTTTAGTCGTATTAAGTCTGCTCGGCCTGCCCCCACTCCACCCCCTAACGCGTGTGTGCGTATATGGGGTGGGGGGGTGTACAAAGGGTGCGAGGCCCGACGTATTGTCGTCATGTCCCCTACGTACTGCGACATACGAGGACGTGTCACCCTCCCCTATTTATTGGCCCTAGTCAGAACCTTTTCAGATCTCGGGTCGACTCCCTTTTGGTCCGCGAACAATATTTGTACTGCTTGCTTACTTAAAAAAAAAAAAAAAAAAAAAAAAAAAAAAAAAAAAAAAAAAAAAAAANATATAATTTTTGTTATTAAAATATTTTATAAGATTTAAAACTTAAAATATATTCATTATATAAGGCATCTGAAGTAATAGAGTAGAATAGTATATGTATGTATGCATAATAATCATTACCTATAATGACTCAAAATTTCATAAATATTGTAAATACATTCATAATATTGATTTATTTAACCTATACATTTGAATATAATACAATATTATAAATTATGCATTAAATCACTTATATGACATAACTTATCACAAAGAAAAACAAAATAATACATACCAATATTAAATTTATCAGAATAATAACCATCAAAAACTTATCACAAATATATAATATAAAACTAAAGCTAAAATTTTATTTATAAAAAAATTGTATATACTAATGTTCATTTACAGTTTCTTTATAATTAAATGCCTCAAATATTCTTCGATTTCAATTTTTTTCGAAAATATATGCCAGTAAATTCTAATCATCTTCAATAAAAAGATGTCAAATGTATACTGCTAAAAAAATTGTTTTTTTTTTTTATTTAAAATTTTTTTCCCGGAAAAATGCACCCTGTGATTTCTCATCATTTAGCCCCCTCCCCATTTTTTTTTTCTGTGTTTAGCTGAAAATATTCCCTTTAATGTGTTTAAGCGTATGATAATACATTAAATTCAAAATTTTAAATGATAATAAATAAATTTCCTACTATACAAAGGCGATAAGTTATTATAATTTTCATAGATTAAAACGACCTCAATATAGGTATACCTGGCATTTAAATTAGGCATGGCCATTATAATCCAATTTTGAGAATATAATATCTCTGTAGCTTCTTTAATTTTCATCTTTAATCTCATCTCTATAACTGTGGATAGAGTGGTGCACACATATTTAAAGTGAATATTAACTAATATTCTCTGAAATTTCATTAATGCATTAGTAGCTTAATTAACTTTTTTTAAAATCAAATTTATCTCTAGGTTTCAATTAAAACTTGAATTCAAAATTACTTCTTAGAGTTTAGTATTTTTAAACTCTTAAAAATTAATATTTTTTAAACTAATATCTAAATTTTAAATTTTAAACGAATATCTAAGTTCGACGCCTTTCATTGTCAAACTCTTGCGATGTGTTTTAGAAGTATTTAATAACACTTTGTTGTGTATCTTCCATTTACCAAGAGCTTCAAATATGTTATTTATATTAATAGGTAACTCTTTATTTTTTTTAAAATACAGTCATCCGCAAACTAAAAATGATTGTTGGGGTATGAATATTATGATTAGTTATTAAAAGAATCCTGTTACATTCAACAGTAAATAGCAGAATATTTAAAATATTACAAATGTATTTATTCCTACGTAAAGTAGCAAAATGTATCAAGACTAATAAAAACATTTGTTACATTTTTTTCCTCAAAAGACTAAATACCGAAATCGAGTTATGTATTTTAAAATAAGAATGCCACGTGTGGAATCTTCAGCATATCAAACTTAATGATCTTTTTTGTGAACATTTTATAGAAAATTAAATCTTAGAAAATTAAATTTCAATTCTGAAAATTCAAGTTCCATATTTTTTTTCCTAACTCTATTAATATTGAATATATTATTGATTTTTGATCTTCCTAAACTATAAAGGAACGCATGAAAAATTTTTAATGAAATAAAAATTGTATAAATATATATATATATATATACAACAAAAATAATAAAATCACNAGTATATATATATATATATGTATATGTAATTTGGAAGAATTATTATTAAGACTTTCCTCTTAATAAATTAACTGTTATTAGAGATCATCAAACTACATCTAATATTTTAATTCGTTTGAAATTATTGTGTTTCCAAAATTAGTCCAGAAATTATATATATGGCTCGCCTTATTGTTCATTAAATTGTTATATAAGTTACTTTTGGTGTACATTCTTTGTTATTGTGTTATCACATTTTTTTAGTTGATTCGTTACGGGAGAAAGGGCTTGACAGCTGAAAGGTGTATCTTGGCTTACGCTCGTCTTCATTGCGTGATGAATTTACTACTTCAATATCATTAGGGGCAGACACCTGCTATCCCCCCCCCCTCTAATTTTGACATCCTCATAAAACAAAACAAAAAAAAAACACTTTTTTATTTTGGTAATAAAAAATAATTTTTTTTTCAAAATATACTCTAGGGGTAAATTAAAAATTATAATCAGTCGTAAATAAGTAATTTTATATTATAACATAATTTATTTTTACATTAGTTTACACAAATATTGCTTGTCAGACGGAGTAACCATTTTTGGAATGATTTCTTCAGGGCTCAGTCTTCATTAGAAAAAGTTTGCCACGCAATAAAAGTAAAACTATGCAGATTTTCTATTCATCATTAATTAAATCTAGATAGAAGTAATGAGATAATTGATGTTAAAAACAGGAACGATATTTTATGTTAAAAGTAGGAAAGATATTTGATGTTAAAAATAGAAGAAATATTTTATGTTAAAAATAGATCTCACCGGGTAGGCAGAAGAAGCGTGGGCTAAAGACTTCAACAAATTTTAATTTCAATATTATAAAAATAATAAAGTAGATGGTATATTATACAGGATAAATATAATAATGATAATAGAAGAAGAAATGGAATGTAAGTGTTAGAAAATACCAGTTTACACCTATGTTGTTACATATATTTAATTGTATGAGTATAATCACAAATGCTTTGATAATAAATCAATTTCATGTACATTTTCAGACCTCTGCTCTGATCTGATATCTGCCTTCAACTAATTCATTTGAATGTTTAAGAATTATAATTCCGAATTTTCTTTATACAAAATAGGTGTTCCGACCAACCCTCGCTTTTGAATTTTTGGAGAATCTCCGTTAATATGCATTTACTGTAAAATTTTATAGAAATCAATTCTTAGAAAATTTTAGTTCACATATATTGTGCTCTATAATTTTTTCATACATATATGTAATAAAAAAAGAAGGAAAAAAGTGTGTAGTGAAAACACAAAAAGAAAACAATTTACAATGAGTATTAAATTTTCGGGGAGACTTCTTAATTTTCATCACGTGAGTATATATATATATATAAACCTATACACATATAAAGTGTACGAAACTTGACGAACTTTCTTAAAATAACTGAGGCATTAAAATAAGAAATGAATGAAGATGTAAAACGTATATGTATTAGTAAATGTTTTTTGTTGGGGTTTGGTCAATGTTTATCCAAAAAAACACAATTTCAAAAATGTGTTATTATCTTCCAACGTTTTGGTGCACATTGTAAGCACATCTTCAGGGCTATCATGAAGGGAAGAGGGGAAGTCGTGTCATCAGGATCCCATATTCGTATGTGATGAATAAGTTGTCAGATAATTTAAAAAAAAAACACATATTTTTAAATAGTATTTTTTTAATCTACCTTGACGAACCCCAACAAAAACATCTACTAATAATCTAAGGTAAAAAAAAAAAAGGAACTCTCCATTTGAAAGTATGTTTAGTATTTGTAGAATTTAATTCTTTAAAATTTTTACTCTGAAAAATTTGTTTGTGAAACATTTATCAGGAAAGAGATTTACGAGAGTAACACAATGAGGACTGAGCTCACTTAATCTTCCCGAACAGGAAAGATCTAGGTTTTGATTAGTTTCAATTTAGGCTAAGATTTAACATGTCATTTGCCCCCTTATATATTGGGAAATATGCTTAGTTTACGCAGCCTTGTACGATGAACTTTTTAATTATTTAGAGAAATATACACTTCCTTTACAAAATGCACGATTTGAGCAAACCTTTCTACTTATAACTAGATTATTTTGTTGTTTTGTTTTTTTTCATATTTTTGAATATGAAGCATGTTTTTATGGCTTTGTTGATGATGACACTCATCCAAAGAAGATGACGGTGGCTTCCAGGTGTTCGAGGGACAGCTGCAGTCCCACGCTACGAGATTCCTTAGGACAATCTCAATAATTAAAAGATTTAAGCCTCCTCAACGAGGAGTACACACCTGCCAGTCGCCGTCGTAATGCCACACCGAAATCCCTTTGGCTGCAACTGTACTAATTCTTATCACCCCATTCCTCTTGAATTCTGCAAAATAGCTCAAATTCTGGTCATCGGAGTTTCAGTCATGCCGATTTTATTTCTGCAATTTTTTCTGTGCTAAATCTGCAAAAGTTTAAATTACTGCAAAGGACAATGGGATATATAATTGACAAAGATTTTAAGGAATTTGAAGACACTGCCATATGGCATTGTCTAGTTTCAATTTATTGAAAAATAAGAATATAATGTTTGGATCTCTGGTGATTTCTGGAAGTTTATTCTACAGTTTCAGCTTGTGAGGATGGAAATTTTGATTTCAGAGTGAGAGTCCACACCCGAAAGCCATCACTAAATGGATGCAGCAGCATTGATGGTGTATTGTTGCACGGGTAAGTGCGGATTAAGGAATTTTTTATTTTGAAGAGATCCAGGCACATTACTGTTGTTAACAGCAGCCACAACCACCACCGCAATTGCATCCGCAACCGCCACTGCAACCACAACCGCAACCGCCACTGCAGCCACAACCGCAACCGCCACTGCAGCCACAACCGCAACCACCCCCGCAGCCACAACCGCAACCACCACCGCAGCCACAACTGCAACCACCACCGCATCCACAACTGCAACCACCGCAGCCACAACCGCAACCACCACCGCAGCCGCAACCGCTACAGCACTGACGGATGCATCCGCATTGGTGGTGTATTGTGGCACAAGTGGGTACAATGACGGCGCCGCACTTGGTAGAAGAACAGCCACAGCCCTGACATCCACCACAGCAGCCCCAGCCAGGGTGAGCGGAGCAGACCTGCAACCACAATATCATCAATAAGAAAAATCGTTTGGGATATTTAAATTTGCTTTAAATTTTATTACAATACCAATACTTTAATCGATAATCTTCTAGAATCCGAAACTTTCAAATACACAATGAGATTCAAAATCCTTAAACTCAACCATGAATGCCTTAATCCTAATAATCAAAATCCACCTAAGATAAACTTTAAATCACTTTTAAGAAAATTTAACAAATCTTCCAATATCTTAAAAAAGGAGTTTAAGTTTTATCAAATCAATTAAAATTACTGTAAGGAATGATATTTTGTGTATTTTTTAACCACTGAATATATTCCATATCTCATTCCAGAATCCAGATCCTCCCCACAAAATGACTTAATATTATAATAATGTTAAAAAAACATATAATGTAATCTTTGAATATTTCCTAAACAAACACTTCAACTGTGATATCTCCCACTATTTAGTCATTCGAAGTAAAAAATCGTTTTCAATTAATTAAAAAAAAAGAAAAAAAAAAGCATCTTAATATTTTAATTGCACCAGGTATGATAGTTTGGTGATGGATGTAGGTATTTATCTATATTGGCCCCGTTTAGGGAACCGAAGAAAAATTAGATATAGCACCCCCTAGCTACCCTAATTTACATTTTACCCTTATGGGCATCAAGAAGAACTGGTTTTCCCTGTTTTCCAGATGGGAACTCACCGCCAGGATGACGAGGAGGACGCAGACGACGGAGAAGTGGGTTGCTGCAGATGCCATGGTCTTCTTCTGACTGGTCCCTGGGCTGTCCTTATGTCACCCGAAGATCAGCCGGGATATATACCCCTGCAGTTCTTTGTCGTGTCCACCCGCACGTGGGCTATCGCTTCTCGGCTCACCGCCTCCGTAATGGCAAATCTGATTTTCAGTAACCACATAAATAAATATTTTTAACGCGAAAAGTAAGTTCCACTTGCATTTCTAAAATACATTATGAATAATAATATGAAATGCTATTATATATATCATACAAATTAGAATAATTTTAACGAAATAAATTATATCAAATGAAATATCATAAAGAGCATGAATATGTAGATAAGTTAAAGAAATGATACATGCAAGACGTACTGTAAAGACAGGTCTTTCTTAATATCAATAGATATAAATATATCTAATTTTTTGCACCAAGGGTCTATTTGCACAAGTTTTTGACACTAAATTATAAATCCAGTAATTAAAATGGTCAGCTAGAAAAGTGACCTGAACAGATTTCCCATACCTGTAGCTTCATAAAAAGCTGTTCATTATTTAGAGTAAATAACTAATTCTATTTTCCCGATTGATACTTACAATAAGTGAAAAAATATTATTATTATTATTAGTGAACGGTAGAAAAAAGAAAAGCTTAAACACCGTATTTTATTCCTCTCCTTTAGAAATGATTGAATGAATTTTCTTCTTTAAGCAGATGTATATATATATATATATCAATAATCATACATTTTCAGTTACTCAATCAACCAAAAAATTTACTCTTCTTTTCGATGAATAACATTCTCTGAGATCAACAAATTTTTCATTTCGCTTTTATAATTCATTAAAAATATTGAAATTTTACATGGAGAGAGTTCTGTACTACACGTAGGGCATTCAAAAATGTATACTACTATTATTAGTAGGCCCATAGCCGCAGTCATGGGGGAACCGGCGAAAATTCGTTCAGGGGACTTTAATGCGCCAAGATTTTATGAAAACCGGATTATATTATTAATCCGATACTTAAATTGTTGGACCGATTTCTCACATTTGTTTTCGAACTCAATGTCAAAAAATGTCAACGTATCTTCAACGATTTAACATCGGAGGAGATAAAAATGAGGTCTATTTAATCCTGAATGTGTGTCCAAATTATATAATTCAAATTATTAATTTTATAGTCATCCTTCAAATAAAGTAGTAGTAAACACAAATACAAATTTCCATCAAGAGTTCATATATATACACATATATACATATTTATTGGACGCGTAATAAAGTCATAAAATTCGGTATTTTAACAATTCGTTAATAAGTTTATGGTTTAAATCAGTCTAAGTGGTTTAAAGATGCGTTGCAAATAAATTTAGTGTGAAAGAGATAATTTTGAGGAAGACATTTAAAAATGTTATGTCAAATGGATGAACCTTCTTGTTTTTAAAAGGAGAGCTTTTTTGACCGTAGATATTATTCTTAGATGATTTTAGTTGGGGTTCGGTCATGGAAATGTCATGATAGCCCTGAAGATGGCTTACAATGTAAGCCGAAACGTCGGCAGATAAGCCTTTATTAAAAAATACATTTTTTAAATTTGTGTTTTTTGGATCTACCTTGACCGAACTCCAACTAAAATCATCCAAGAACTTCTTGTTTTTAATAGAAACCAAAATCGTCATTTGAGCTTTTTATTGCAAAATGTTAAACCAATTAATTTTCGTTTCAATCAGGCGAAGTAAAGAAGGAATTTAGAGGAATATAAGAATTTGAAATATATTTGTTTCTATTTGAGTAGGTAGACGATTAAATTTACTAAATTTTATTTTTTAATTCTACTAATATACGTATGCAAACTGGTTTGTGGTATTTCCTTTTTACCCTCAATGCTTGCACCGGCTTTAAAGATATAATTCGTCAACAATTAATGAGAGGAAATAGAATAAAAAAATATATCTGTCCCAGCCAGGACTCGAACCTGGATCTCCTGCTATCCGGGTCGGTGTGCTTAGCCATTACACCACCAAGACGAGATAGATACCTCATTTTTTTTTATAATATTCCCTCTCATTAATTGTTTAAAATTTACGTGGGTAAAAAAACCACAACCAAATGAAATATTTATAAAGATATAATTCGTCGTTTGTTTTTTTTTCATTTAAATGAAACATGAGAATTCTGTTTTATTAATTATCTAAGTATTATTTTATTTTAATATTATTATTATGAAATTAGGTTTTGTATGCACAATTATAAAAACACAATTTTAAAAAACAATTATAAATTATGTTAGAGTTACCCATGGATGTTATTTCTTTCCTACGCACATATCTGCCATTTTATCTGTCATTAGCTTCATCTGTTGTTTTTGCCTTCAGGTAAAGATGTTGGTTGCTACATAGAATACATTTGCATTATGTTTAACCAATTAATCCATGGTAACTAAATTCCATGCCTCCCAAATATAATTTATGTGGAGTATTTATAAAATAACTAACTTATCTGGAGCTAATTAAAAATGAGTGTATTGATTTTTTAAATAAAAATTAAAATATGTACAAAAAGTAACTTGGTTCAATTTTTAGAATTGCATTTGGTGTATTTATTATTATCAAATATATTGCTTCCTTCGGTATAAAATCACTTTACAGATTAAGTAATTAATTAAGTGTTTCCGTAATTTTAAATTTAATGCAATTATATTTACGTTATATGTTAACGGTGAAATTCATTAATATGTATTGTAAGAAAACGCTGTAACACACTGTTTTCTATAATGTATTATATCTCAGATACTGAAATGCATATATTGTATGTGATTGTATTTTTCTGATATAATTATAACTATCAGTTCCTTTAATATTTATATATGTGAGTGCACAAATGGTATTACTAGGTTACATTCAGGGCAGAAATGAATCTTACTTCTCTTCCATAGCTGCAAAATGGGAACCATGCCATAGTCACCCATGGTATTATTACCTAACTTATACTGGTCGCTTGGCCTAGGCCCTCATCATAACCTGAAGTCTGGAAGGGGGTGTGTTCCTGGAGCGTGGCAGTCCGCATTTTTTGTACTCCTAGCTCCCGAAAGCTATAATTGATAGCCGTCCCTTAAAACAAAGGTGTTCCACAGGGAAGACGATTTTTTCTGTGTCCGCTTGTTTTTTAATTATTTTTTGAGGTTATTTTTTTTTAAACTTCAGTTAGCCGACTCTCACCGTCGTTTGTGACTTCATCAATAACCGTCTGCCGTCTAAAGGTGGCGCTTGTCGCTTTAATAGCTTTTTCATGGTTGTCTTAGCGATTTTTTATCCTCAAATTCAGGCGCATATGGCCTCATAGGATGGAAGCTCTCAATCCGAAACGGCGGAAAGGAACTAATTTATTTATTCTCAATTTCTTTTTTATATAATTTTTGTTATTAAAATATTTTATAAGATTTAAAACTTAAAATATATTCATTATATAAGGCATCTGAAGTAATAGAGTAGAATAGTATATGTATGTATGCATAATAATCATTACCTATAATGACTCAAAATTTCATAAATATTGTAAATACATTCATAATATTGATTTATTTAACCTATACATTTGAATATAATACAATATTATAAATTATGCATTAAATCACTTATATGACATAACTTATCACAAAGAAAAACAAAATAATACATACCAATATTAAATTTATCAGAATAATAACCATCAAAAACTTATCACAAATATATAATATCCCGGA
>KZ807650.1:352853-374154 GCA_000696205.2 Oncopeltus fasciatus | reverse complement strand
TCTTTCACGGCAGGAATGGACTGAACATCAAGAGGGTTTTCTCATGTTGCAAAAATAGAAGTAGGAATTCCTCCAATATTTTTGGAAGTTTTGTAGCAATAGAATTTCTTTAAAATTCTTTGTTTGTCTCATTCATATATTTATTTATATGGGCTGATAATTTTCTTCATCCTATTTATAAAATGATTGGTTACGCACACTTAACGCGGATATATCCCCATTAAAATGACATAGTGACTATTATACTAGATTCTATTCCCTATAAATTCGTAAATTTATTAGAATGAGAGAACCTAGGAATGACGGAGAGTGTCCGAATTGAGAGGGGGGGGAGAGTAAATCAGACCATTCCCTTTTTTAAATTTGATCTTGTTGAATTCTCAATGGACGAAACACCCCTAACGCTGCCGTTAAATAACTCCGCACTTCCATTAGAATCTGATTCTTAAGAATGGGCTAATTTCTTCAGACGCATGAAGGGAAACGAAGATGGAATAAGTGACATTTCAGAAAATGAAAATTATCCACATAACATCTATCGATGGAAATGTAGCCCAGCAGCCAAGGGTTAGAACAAGTAGTTCGTGACTCTCTCCCTTCGCTATCACCATAGTCCTGAAGAAGGCCTACAATTCAGGCCAAAACGTTGGTAAAAATAAAACCATACTATTATTAGATGATTTTAGTTGGGGTCCGGTCAAGGTAGATCCAAAAAATATACAAATTTAAAAAAAAAAGTGTATTTTTTAAAAGATTATAAAATCATCTAATAATATCTACGGTCAAAAAACTCTCCTTTTAAATAAAACCATACTGATTCACCAATTTGTTTTTATTTAATAATAACAATTGACTGAACTCTATCCTCCTCCTTATCAACGGTCAACAACACCCCACATATGTAACTGCCTTATTTTTCACAGCTATTTAAATAGTACACATCAAAACTACATCCGTACAAAGGACTACGCATACTTAAAGCGTTTTAATTAAAATGTTATTGATATTATTTTGGCTTTCAGGTAAACGATATTAATGATAGACAAATTTGACTGGTTATTGAGACAATACATTTTAAAGATAAATTTAAACCTCTAAAGCCAGTAACGTCTGCCGGAAATAAAGCCTCTCATTTGGGACAAATTAAAGAATTTGATATTAGTTATAAACTTCCAAACAAACAAAATACCTCATTTGCATTTTTAATGAACTAAACATTAATATATCCACATATAAATTTTTTCATTTATTTATCTATTAATTTGTTGTTAATTTTTGAAATTTATTTTTGAAATTAATTTATATTGTGAATATTAACCAGTACATTACTACATACAAAAACATGTAGCTTGTAATTAATAAAGTTTTATTTATTTACCTCCATAAAATTGAAATAAAACATGATATTAAGCAAAAGCAGACCACATAGCTGAATGTTTAGTAAACAGTGTGAGTAGTAGGTATATGGTATATATAATAAATGGAATACGCTGAAATCTTACCTCCCCCCAGAAGACCAATCTCTCATGACTGCTTAATGAAATGTTTTATTTATTTATACAAAAGAAATTGATGTAGGCTCATTATGACTTGATACCATTCGAAAAGAAAAACTAATAGAAGCTAATACCCAGGGCCGAACGTTTTCCTATAGAGGTTCCATATAAATTTATATAGGTCAGAAAGGCAATATCCTGGGGGGTTCTTCTGCCCGCGTTTGTTCAGAGAGAGAAAAACTTTAGGGGTTTCTTTAGTTCTTGAAAGTTCGTAAGTCGAAAACTCTCCCATGGATCTAAGCACAAATTCATAAGTGGAACTGTACAGCCAATGAAATCGGCTACATAGTACCCACCCGAACCCCACAAATAAGGTTTATAACAATTTCTCACATATACAAACAAAAGAATGTGTCATATGGATCATTGGCCGGCAAAGGAATGAAAGTGGGCCTGTGAGTATGTGTGTGTGTGTGTGTGTGTGTGTGTGTGTGTGCTCACATAAACATAAATATTTACAGGAAGCTATTAATCCTGTTTTGGGCTATCTTTCTGAAATAAAATATTCCAAAACAGGAATTTAACTGGTATTTTAAAATTGTTCCAAAGAAGAAAATTGATAGCAGAAATATGGATAGAATACTAAATATTATATGTAAATTTTATATTTCTCGACACTATGAAGTCAACTATAGAAATAATTTTTTTAAAGGTCAAAAACATTTTTAACAATATAATAATTATGCAAAATTTATTAAAATTAATCAATAGGAGAAAATTAGTGAAAAACCTTAATCAGCTTTTGGCAAATAAATAAGCAATTCTTTCATGTTGAAGATAAGATTAATTCACCAATTACACTAAATACAATCTATTTGGAGTATTTATATAGAATCTATAATTCCTTAAACGCATATTAAATGACCTGAAGTGAAGGCATAAAAACTTTATGTTGTCAGAATAGTTAATATTCATTTAGTTATAATAGGTAAATGAAAAGAAACTCGCCAACTGTTTTTATTTTTCCTGTCTGTCATTAGTAGTGATTAATGATCTTTTATAATTATATCATGAGAAGAGTTTAAGCAGCTTCTGGGTATCATTTTTCTTGAGAGCACGATAAATATTAAAAGAGAAATGTTAAGATTAATTTAAATTAAAACTGTTGTTAATGGCGATAGCTACAAAAAGTTCGTATGTATTGCAGGTATCACAGAAGCGTCTAACATCATGCCGGAGCCGAGGACGTGCGTGATAAACAACAGGACTTTCTGGATCTTCGGCTCGCTGGTGGCGTTCTACATACCCATGGTGATCATGGTGGCGACATACGCCCTGACGGTGCAGCTGCTGAGGAAGAAGGCGAGGTTCGCGGCGGCCGTCGGCGAGGAAGAGGTACGCCACATCAGGAGACTCGGAGGTCGCTTCAAGAGGACGGGTACGGCTGCCTCGCAAGGCAAGCTGCACTACAGGACTTCGGGCAAGAGTGATCCAAGGTCTGCAGAACACTTATGCTAATTCCTAAGTAGAATAGCAGCACAAGTGATACTAAATTCCTTGTTCATGTCAATGGCCATTAAGAAGAAGTATGTTTCTACTCTTAGATGCATATATCCTATTTCCTTTTGGATTAGAGGCAACTATTTTACATAGAAAATAGAGGTAACTATTTTTAGTCATAACTGGTATTCGCATTCTACAAGAGAAATCATCGCAAAATAGAGCGACTTTCGTACCCCTTAAAACTAAAAATCTGAAAACAATAATCCTTACAGCCTTGTATATACGAACCTGAGTTGCATTTGATCATTGAATAGGTATAGCTAATGTGACATACTTCTTGTTATTTATGCCATGCAGTTCTCTCGGGGTAATCTACATACATAGATGTGACATGCATGTTCGCCTAGTCTAGTTGGATTTTTTAGAATTAAGGAATTATATTTTAAGCAGTATGAATATTGTTTAAACGCTGCACTAGTTTTAACACTAAAAGTCAACGGTTTTTCTTTTATCAGCTATTTTTAAAAAGTTAAGAAGGGGGAGGTTTTCCAAAATTAAGACCCTTCTCCCTTCTACTTAAAGTAAAGTACCTCCCTACTCACTACTGCTGCTTTAGCTTTCAATGAAAACTATTATCATTTCACATTTATCTAACAGGACACATATCGAATTGCAAACCATTAGCCTATCAAATCAACAACTAATACTAGAAACAAATACGACATAGCATACCACAGCTATGGTCTCATATTGCATGGATGGGGAGATATAGAAAAAGTTTAATCTAAACATTACAATTTTATTAAACCTCCAATAAATAAATTCACCTTAATAATATCAAATATAAATTTCACTTTGAAATCAATCTAGTGTCAGTGAGTGATGGCAGATTTTCGTATACACTGGTTAGTTAAATCTAGCCATTTGAAGAGAAACGTTCGGTGTAGATAAGGTACTGGCTAGTTCCAGGTGCGCTGGAAGGGAGAACTCCACATCTCCAACAACCACACACTGACGGAGTACACAAATGTATCAAAGGGAGGGAGGCAATGCGCCCCTATACTCCGCGTGTACGTGCCTTTAGGGGGTGGGGGGAGAACCCCCTATAAGTCTTCCAACCCCCAATCGGGCCTAACAGACAGGGGCGGCTTTCCTAGGCCGGGGAAAACAACCACCACCCCCTCTTATCGCGGAAACCCTCGCCCACCGCAAACTGGCTTCTTTCAGCACAGTCGCTTCAGACATCCAGCTGCGAGAGACAAGCAGAATGGATTGGTGCTCTGAAAAGGGAGCAAAATAAAAAATGGCGCACTAAAGCCAGTGCAAAAAGAAGCAAGAGACAAGAACAAACCACACATAAAGCAAGAATAGGCATACTCTTCGCTATATGGAAAAAAAAAATTTCAGTTAAAAAGTTTAATTAGAATTACTAATAATCTAGAATAAATAAGAAAAAAAAAACTGAAAATGACAATTAATGAGATAATCGTAAAATTACAATTTATAACCCACATTTATAATCTAACACGAGCAAAAAGAAAAACCTTCGGTATTGTACATTAAAAAGAAAAAAATACGATAAATAACAGGCATCTATGGGAAGGCTTACAAAATCTCTAAGAAGCATTACATCATCCAGTTACTTAACCACAGAGGAAATATTACCCTAATAAATGTATATTTAAGTCTTCTGCATAAAGATCTTAGTCTGCTTCTTTAAACGTAGAAAGAATAAAGCACTGTGGAGTATCGGGGTACAGTTAAAAAGAGGACAACGTTAAAATGAGACAGAAGAGACAATGCTATACACAGCGCATGGTGCTGCTACATCAACTTAAGAAGAAACGGTCCTACAAGCAATTAAATTAACTAAAAATCAATGAAACCAGACGTATTCTAAAAATAGTGTAACTGCAATATAGAATAAAATAAATTGTTAATAGTTTTTTTAAATAAATTAGTTACACACTTAATAAGAGATATCACTCCTAACGAATAGCTAAGGGGTTAAAAGGGAATCAAAATGCGTACATTAAAGGCCACCGCAATAACTTAGGATGATATATTCGCGCAGATAAAATTAATCTAAGGTAAAGGGTTCCCCAAAGTAATCAGGAGAGGTGGCAAAGGCCATACATATCGGTGGATGCAGGCGATAAATCCCACGAAGAGGGATGGCGGGCGGGGGAGAAAATAAAATTCCAGGGGGAGAGAGAGAGAGAGAGAGAGAGAGAGAGCGCCAGTGGGAGACACGTCAGAATTAAAACTCGCCTGTCCCTGGAGACGATTATCGGATTGCGGGGCCTTTCGCCAGAATAAAAATACTCCCTGCCTGGCTCAAAGATGGCCGGTCCCATAGGAATATTACTTAGAAAGTGGGTCAATCGCAATAGCAAAAGAATATCTTAGTGAAAATTATATTCCAACAAAGAGTTATCCCTAAATAATTTAAAATTAAAATATTGAAATGAAATATGTAATATGAGTATCCTTTCAAAATAGATCCTACTCGGAATTCAAACGCAGAACCTTTGCCGAACTTTGTTTTACCCTAATCAGCATCCCTTAACTCAATAGATGGGACAAGTGAAGATTTCTTACCCTTGAAACTATAGAAATTACAATTGGCAAGGAGGTCCGATTAGAAGGGGCTTGTAGAACAATTTACGGCTGGAAGGGGGATGAGTACTTCGAAAGAAGGACTGAGCCGATATTAAGGGAACATCAAGGAGGGGGGAGATAACAGCCACTTTACCTGCGCGGCCAATATCTTACCTCAGCAGGACTCGACGGTCAGCGGGCGAAAAGGCAAAGAGGATAGTTTCACTGTCCAGAAAACAGTACAAGTAGGTTCTGAGAGAAAGGAGATAGAACGATTATAAATATTGCACCCCTACCTTTGTACCCCCCACCCCCCTACCCCAGACTTCAACAAAACATGAATAGCGAGCAATAAGAAGTGAATGAATTTCTTACCTTTAAGGCTAGACCTTAGGTTAGCTTAGCCAGCCTTGAATATATCTTTCTTAATATGAGGTTTTTTTTATTCATTTTTAATATATAAAACAAAAATAAACAACTCTATAACACAGTTGTAATAAATTGGCATTATACACCTTATCATTCGATATACTTCTTCATAATGAAAATAGTAAGCTAGATATTAGATTTTTAATTTGATCTTCCTCCTAACTTTCCCCTCCCTTTCTACCGACATTAGCTATTACTAATATAATTTAATGTTTGAGAAAAAAATAAACAAAAGCAAGAATATCGAATTAGTTCTCAACATTATTTTTAAACATGCAGACACTAGAGCGTGTATGCACAAACACTCTCAAATAAATATAAATATATAGATGCTCCAACCTCTTAGTCATAACATCATTAAATATCTTACCTAATTGGTATTTATTCAAAATGAAACAAAATGGTTTAACATGCATTTCAGCAACATACAAAGAAGATATTAATGAAATTATATTATCAGCAAAATACAAACTTGCCACTGTCCTTACCAATTATTCTAATATCAAGCCGAAGTCTTTCCCGAGTTCATAAAATAGTTAGCGGAGTGGAGCTTGTATATAGAATTTAATTAGTCAAAATAAACAAGAGACGGAGAATACCTATCTCCATTTAATTAATTAAGGATTAATGGAAATTATCCTGATTATTAACAGTTTCACAAAAGAACCGAAATGGACTATTATTTCATGTTGCGTATGTCAAGTACAATTATATCTGTATGCCATATGCATAAATCATAATTTGATTTCTTTATTTTAAAGTTTGAGAACTCTAGACCACGTGCAATATAAAACAATACACGCTTACGAAACTTTTAGCAGAGCATATTTATTGCTTGACGTAGGTAGGACGACAGATGAAGAAGTTATGGGACCTGTGGAGAGTCTACCATTGTACTGCAGTTCTCCTGGAGGGATCTTAGGGAAGGAAATGCGCTGGAGACTATTGGTCTATGAAGGAGGAAGGGGTAATTCGATAGGACTATTTGTGAGTGGAGGGAGCCTCTATAAATATAGGCCGAGCGGAGAGGGAGTCCTCTTATACCCCGGGGAGGTAGTGTCCAACCCCCAAGTCCACCCCCTTCAAGAGGTTCCTCATCTGCGCCTACTTCTGGGGGGGGAGGGGACAGACCTCACACCCCTAGAACTGGGGAACCTCTAGAACATCGCCCACCCCCCACCCCATAGGTCTATGAAGGAGGAAGGGGTAATTCGATAGGACTATTTGTGAGTGGAGGGAGCCTCTATAAATATAGGCCGAGCGGAGAGGGAGTCCTCTTATACCCCGGGGAGGTAGTGTCCAACCCCCAAGTCCACCCCCTTCAAGAGGTTCCTCATCTGNAAGGTATTATTGCTTAATGTATCTACTAATTATATTTACAATAAATAAAAAAAACAAATATGTAATGGGTATATTATACAAACAACACATACTTCTGTATCCATCTAAAATGAAATACTTTAAAATCGACACCAGCCTAAGCTGGAGAGTGCCAGTCGTGGACAAACAAACTGTGAGTAGGCAAGCAGACTGAACTTTGTTTTGCAAACACTGACATAACTTCTGAAGTATAGCATTTATCATAGCTATAACCAAACAAGCAGACTGGTTGATTTTTCTTTACATATCATTCAGCTCAGACCTGAATCACACACCTGAACAGACTGTCATGCAGCAGCCACTACAGCTAAGATAATTCCTCACTATTATTGAATCATTTTATGATCAAACAACGGTGGGTTAAGAACATTACATCCGCACCACCGAATAAACTAATTTGTATTACACGTCAAGCTTCATATTAGATAGTGCGATTTTTCTGGTCGACATACTCCATCTCCCTTCTTTGCATTTAAACGCCCGAGCCTCAATTTCAACCTAGAAAAACTGAGGCTACTCAGGAGGATTTAAACAGACATAACACAAGCAAGCAGACACATATGGGCAAAGTTTAAAAACTGCCATTTTTTGTATAAAGTTGATGGGATCAGATAAAACTTAAGCTTCATTCTTGAAAACTTCAGACCCTAGAACAGCCTCGATAACTAAATTGCATATCGCCCACTATATTGCTAAGTGGCAAGCGATTTTAATGTGCTTGACGAGGAGGATATCCTTGGATTTCACGGAGGAACTCGAGTGAGGAGCTTACGGGTTGAGGGCGCTAGAAAGACGATACAGGGTGCAGAGAACTGCAAGGGGTGTTGCTGGCGAGTGTTTGGAAGTGGTTTCAAGCAATTACTGGAGGATGGCAGGGGTGGTCGCCACGAGAGGCATGTGGCAGTACTCGGGCCTGTCCCACACCACTAATTGGACCTTGGTTATCTACAGGTACCGACTGAGACCTCCCCCCAGATCTCAATGTCCGACCTGGAAACTACTAACCTGCTCGCAGGCATTCACACTAACTTCGAGTACAATATCCTCTTCCGAAATTCCGAATCCTAGAAGTCCTATATTTCTTAGAGAGGAAACTACAATAACTAACACTAACTAATTGAATAACAACTAGATTCATGGTAAGGCGATATTTACCGAGATGATATTGATGAAGGAGTACATCTCACCACAACATAGGCAAGTAGAAGATATGACAAACAAAGATTATACAGAATCAAATTGAAGTAACTTATCAGAGACCATTTTTAAATGGAGAGTTTTTTTTTACCGTAAGAATTATTATAAGATGATTTTTGTTGGGGTTTGACCTTGAACAAACCCCAACAAAAATCATCTAATATTAGAGACCATTGTATCAGCTTGTGACAAAAGAGTTTAAGCAGTCAAACACATGGAAGAATAGATGTATGGAAGACCAAATAAGAATATACAATTTAGAGGAAACACAGGAAATAAAACTTCTCTTCATAATCTATTCGTTGCTGAAAAATGTAGAAATTAGCCGAGAGGGAAAAAGATGATATAAGACTAGTATAAAGGAATTTATACTGACTGAAGACCGCAAAACTCAAAGGATGAAGACAAGAAAATTAAAGAAAAAATAGGGACCTCCCATAAAAGAGAACATTGTGAACAGCTTCCATTCGGTAAGCTAAACAAATCAGAAGCACAAGAATGGTTTTCGGTTGAATGGAAACTAAATTGTATTTATTCATTGGGAGATTGGTGGTTATTGTTATAACACGTGGCGAACGGATCTCGATAAAGTTAACAGTAGGCGACTAACCTTCAAACCACCTTTCCTTCGTACTATCAGGAGAAACCTCCTAAAAAAGGGTTCGTTAAGAATCTCTCTTCCCCTAGGAGACCACAGAGAGAGAGAGAGAAAAAGGAAGGATGATGATAGGGGATGGGGCGGTTCCAAAGCAGAGGGTTGAAACACGAACCCTACTACCCCAGAAACAGAAAAAGAACAAACAGTGGTGAGCAGAGAGACTCTGGGAAATGTAGTCAAATTGGGTGCTGTCCCGGAACCCCCTGGCCGCTGACAATCCCTCTGGGATACATCGACCTTTCCCTTTCTACCCCCACCCCCTCTCACGACACCATCTCACAAGCTATGAATATCATTACTAAGTAGTATGGCGGCATTCACCCAATCAAAACTACCGCTTAAATATAATTAATCGCGATTCACATAACAAGTGTGAATTTCCTTTTGCTTCAAATAGTCCGAAGGTTTTAAGTAAAACAGAAAAGGAGGAGAGTTTGTTTTTTTACCGTAGATATTATTATTAGATGGTTTTATTCGGGGTTCGGTCAAGGTAGATCCAAAAAAAAAAAAAAAAAAATTACAAATTTAAAAAAATGTATTTTTTAAAAAAGATTACCTGCCAACATTTCAGCTTACTTTGTATGCCATCTTCAGGGCTATCATGAAGACGAGAGAGGACGTCCTGTCCCTAAGTTCACATTTCCATGACCTGAATTTCTCTCATCTTCATGATAGCCCTGAAGATGGCTTACATTGTAAGCCGAAACATTGGCAGATAACCTTTTTAAAAAAATACATTTGTTTAAATTTGTATTTTTTTTTTCCTTGACCGAAACCCAACTAAAATCATCTAATAAAATAGAAAAGGATTTTTTCACCCCATGTACTTAAAATAAAATATAATATATTACGATATGATGATGTACAGCGTCATTTCGAATCTAGCCTAATTTAAAACTGGGAAAGTTCAAGAAAAAAAAAAAAAAAATTGATGATTATATGTACTAGCAGTGGTTAGTGATAATGCCCAATCGCCGAAAACAAGCTTCGCTAACCATTCATTTATAACAATATTAAACGAACTCACTAGTTATATAATATCAATACATTTTTTAACTTTCCATATCATTAAATCCCGACAGTTATACATTTTTTTTTTCATTTATTAATAAACAAAATGTTCCATTCCACTGATATATATATATACTCCCAGTGCATCGAAACAATTGTTTACACTCCCACTTTGTCGGATTTCGCTCAAATACGAACTTAGCCTAATATAAATTATACCATTAAACAATGAAATGACAAATTTAATTAACAACATCAGACGATAATGTTTTCTAGACCGTTGTACTGAAATTTATGATTCAAAAAGAAAAAAAAACATCTCTTTATTCGTCCATTTAATCTGTGCGTGTGATTCATATAAATTCGTTCTACAAAAACAAATTTCTAGGAAGCCGTATTGGTCCAAACTTTATATTTCATCCTTTGCAGCGAAAAAACATATTTAAATTCCAGTTGAAACTACAGGTCGCATTTTAGAAAATAGCAAAAAATTCTTAAAATAATTTACCATGAGAAAGGCAATTCTCCATATTAAATAATATAGTTTGATAAAATAATGTATTTCATACCTATTTCAAGATGAATTATATATTAAAATATATTATTCTAAAACTGTACTGAAACTACAGACGTGAAAAAATATAGGTGTTGAGCTAACTTTAATATATATAAAAATGATAAATAGCAAACAAAGTGGAAAATAGAAAAATTTCTGCAGTAGGATCTCGAGAAATAAAGAGGAACTATCATCCTCCCTGGGGTATTTTAAACAATTAAGGGCAGAAAACAAAGAGTTGATGTCACGTGAAATATGGGAGTATTATGTTTCAAAATCCAAGTCATAAATCAGGGGGAAGTTTAAGGGCGTAATTTAAACTATATAAATGAAGAGAGAGGTAGGGGCCACGGGATAAGGAAGAAAGACGAGAAACCCGAGGACCTGGCTCAAAGAGAAAGAAAGTCCTGAGACAAAAGAAAATAAAAAGGGCAGGGGGGTGAGAGACAAGCGAAATTCTTCAACTTAATTTAAAGAAAAACTATAAGAAGTAAATCTTCCGAATACACAAGCTGGAATAAATTTTATTTAATACAATTCGGATTATATTGTCCAACTTTTTAAGAGTGTACATAGAAAACTACATTCCCATTAGACTATATGCGATACGAAAGGACAAAAATACAAGTTATTTTCCGCGAATACAAATAAATTATGTACTACAAGCGCATTTAACTTCTAGCCTGCTTTTTGAAGTTATTTCTCCTTGGCTCATGGGGCCATCAATGGGTCACAGTGTAAAACCATTTTTTTAACTCAAAAAACAAAAACATTGAATAGCGGCTAACCGCACTAAGACGGGTTTCATTCTGCACCCTTCAAAAAGAACTTTGGGAAATGGTTGGAAAACTGTGGAAGGTAATCACGGACAACGTAATTGGAGGTAGATACGAAAAGAAGCAAGAGATACAGGCTAATGATTTCATAATTGCTGTTTCATATTTGGCCATATTGTGGACATAGACAGATTTAACTTAAATCAGCCTCAAAATGATGAAGGGGTCAACAGAACGTTCAATTGACGCTTTACAAATTTGCCCCCTACAATATAATGTTTGTACATAGTAAATTGTAGGTATATGCCAATAATAATATATAGAGAAATCAATCCTTTATGTCAGGGATGGATACAGAAAAGAAAAAATCCCAAGTAAGCAGCAACGTTACCTGCATTTGTCATATCAAGTAATTAGCTGAGCGCAATATCATCTACTAACTGAAACTACATTATCAGACTAACAAGCAGTCAGAAGTCCGATTAAATGATGTCACAGTGAATATGGATTCGTAGCACACTTGGTAACCAAAATAAACAAATTAAAAATACAAACGCATTTAAAGGTGCTCAAGAACATAGCCAGACTCACTTTATTCCCAACATATTTCTTCAAAAAATTTTCAAGAGTAAATTATAGTAGAATTCAATTTAATAAAAACACGAAGAAAGGTCTAGGGAAAAATAAAATGACTCGCGGGACAACTTTTACTCACACACAAACCACAACACTAAAGCAGAATAAGTTAAATTTAGATTGAAACAAACAGTCAACACTACAATAGGGATTAGGTAGAGTAAATTTTAAGAAATGCCTACAATGATATGCTGTGTGAAAACTGTAAAAAAGTGTGAATGTGTAAACAATTATTGGAATAAAATAGTTATGACTGAAGCATTTTCAATGAATAACGATGAGAGTAGAAAAGATAAAAAGTATAATACGCCAAAAATTTTTGAATTGGGTGGCGGTACCCTGCTAAACTTATTAATCGTGGAAACAAATGTCCAGTGAGAGGGGATGACGTGAAGGGGCTGAAATTGACCCGCAGTAGATCTCACAGTAGAACCCTCAGCTGAAAGGTAGAGCTGGAATTGAAAAATGACTAATGGCATTCAATCAACCATTTATCTTCTCAACTCCTCCGAACGTGTGTGTTTTTCTCTAATTTCCGTCGGAAGGTAGGACTGTATCCCCCTGCAATTGTTCAATTTGCATCAGGAGGGTGAGTCAGACTAGGTCTACATGCGGCAACATGGTGAAATCAAAATAGGATGGCAATACGTATCTTTACAGATAGAGATACTGATAAACAAAAGACAATAAAAAATTGTATTTTGAAAATAGGAGAAATCAATACCATGAAAATAGGTTTTATAAAACAATACAAAACACTGGTAAACTGTTTCTCCATCTACCTATTTCTGCAATTCAAGGAGTGCATAGAATTCAGAGACAAATAAACTTAATTCTTCAATCCATCGGCAAGATAACTATCATATCTGTAATATGATAGATAACTATATATAACTTTCATAAAATGAATTAGATAGTCAGTCCTTAACGAGATAAAACAGATATTATAAAAAAATTTTATACTAAGACAAAAATACATAAATTGAATAAATATTTATTATAAAGTCGGCGAAAGGTTAAAAAAGAACGCATTTGTCTGAATGGAAAAGACAAGGCGTTAGTGTAATTTATATACTATGTAGAATATGATATCTTCTCATATCCCACAAATTCATGTTCACCAATTAGTAACTATTACAAGGCAAAAAATAACCGAAAACCATGTTAATAATATACTTTAAAATAAATTATTATATTACATTAGTATTTATGATAATTATCTTAATATGAGCAAGTTTAGTTAAAAAATTAATACAATAATAAGATTTGAGTTCTTCCAAAAATAAGATAGTCTAATTACATTATAGTTAACTTGCAGATTCACAAACTCTAGATAAATTAAAAGAAAAATCCCTGAGATAATATGTTGTATACGTGTTTCTTTGGAACATATGGCATATAAAGAAGGTTTCTTGTCAGAACATCTTTTTACCTGCTTGACTTTGTCCTTATACAACGAAGAATGGTGCTAAATACACGACCGGGTACCACCAGCGCACACGAGAAATCTTTCGTGTTTTTACAAACACCATTTTGAAGGACAAAAATAAAAGGGCACTCGGAATTGAACCAGGGACCATTAGTTCAGGGACCCAGTGAAATAACAAACTATAGCGGGAAGAATGTTTAGTACATTGTAAAAGAATAAGGATGTCGAATAAAACGTTAAACTTGAGATCGAACTTTATAAGAACAAAGGGGGAGGGGGGGGGGATTTTAATTACAAAAATAAACGAATTTAAGTATTAGAAATATTATATTATAGTTATAGCATTAGAAAATTATATTCCGTTTTTAAGTGAAATCAAACTATAGCGCGGCGGGGGGAAAGGAGTAAACTTGAAATCCGACATATGCTCAAACAATTTCAGGCCCCATCATTTTCAAAAGTAAGATTTACCTTGTAAAGTAATATTTTGAGAATTCATATAAATATAGTCTAGTAAGACTGGATATCGGACAGAGCAGGAGAGAAGTAGAAGAGAACCATTAGAATCCTCATCATAAAGATTTAGGAGTAATATATATTTCTTTTAAACTCAACTAAAAGCACAACCTTAGAGTAAACAAGCAATGAAATAATATCAATAGGTCCGTCCAACGACTTAAGAGTACGAGGAAAGGAACACTAAGATCGGGGTTTTCCTTGGAATAGAAATATGAAATAAAAATATATATATTTACTATAATAATGTCAAGGGTTCCTTAATTCTTTCCATAGACGTGGGATTGATAAGGTGGAATAGCCGATAGCTGAAAATATTATATAAATAAGTAATTATATGTTTGTAAAGGTAGAGCAATGTTGGGTCAGTCCTTCCGATAAGATGGCGCACCATTCAGGTCTGTGCAGTAGGAAGGTCAGGCATGGAAGAGGTGGTTTAGGAATGGACGGAAGCCAGGGGGGAGACGGTGATATAAACTGGATAACTTGCCACATTCGGAAGTCTTTATAGCCCCCACAGTCCTCAGGCTTGGAGGCCATCTTCCAGGAAAGCAAGAGGAGGTCTACGACCAAAACCACTTAACTCCGTTCTATCAGAGCCCAGAAGCAAATCACAATCTGAACACTTGACATATAACAAGCAAAAAGATGATGGAAAAAACAGTTGTTTAACAACACAATTCATACAATAGAAATTACTTTCATTAACGATGGAACATAAAATATATGCCTTAATGTAAAAATATAAATTTGTGTCAAAATATCCATGGTTTCGGCCAGGATGTCAAATCAATACACGAAAATTAGTGGATGTTATTTCACTTATATATGACAACATTTCAGCTTACAAATTAGCTATCATAAGGTCAGATGATAGAAAATACTTGTGTGGTAATACGTATATGACACAGAGGTCCCTCTGTGACATCACTAGCCCGAGTTCTAAGGAGAAAAATTGAAAACTCTTCGTATCTGGATTTGGGGAGAGAGCCACACTATATGTAAAATGAATATGACAAAGAAATAAGAAAAATTAAGCCATAGAGAATGTACTTGGCTCGTATCATATAGAAATCTGTGTGTTTACTCCCACCTAAAGAAAGAAAGCCAGAGCTCATCTCGTCTAAATGGTGGACAGCTGATCTGATTAATATCAATCATATCTTTATGAACGTTTGACGAGGTAGTAATTTGCATTTCTCAAAAATTTTAGTGAGGACGAATGGTGTTTATTACGGCTACATTTTAAGGAAAGAATACCTCTAAAATAAACAATTAAATCGAGTAATAGTGGATGGACATTCAGCTCGAAGGTGGCTGAAATAATCAAGAGGATTCATCATAATGTTATGTAAGCACGTGGGAATCAGACTAACAGTGCTATATTCTTCGAAACAATAGTTGTACAATATTTTTGAAATTTTACATTATTTAAAAAGGACACGTACTTCTTCGGCGCTTTTGAATAAATAAAAACAAAATAATTGTAGAGAATTCATAAAACAGTCTATTATAACTATTAATTATTAAAACGACTGACGAATCATTAAATAACTTAGTCAAATTTCATCTATCAGATGAAACCCACATAGTTCCGAAACAGAATTTATTAATATAAAGAATACAAATATAAACTGAACTTAAACAAATTGAAAACCCTATTTACGAAGCGTTTTAATGAATTCAAATGGAACTTGTGATAAAGAATTCGCGGAATTTACTCTAAAATTGCTAGTCCTACCAGGATTCAGGTCAACTCCCCCCTGTACTGGAGCTCCTGAAAATAAAATTCTGTAGATTGTCATCACGATAAATAATACATTATGCCTATTACATTGAAATAACTGTTTTTTATTAAGCAGCACATTACAGGAAAATTCTACTTATATAGTCATATCTAGCAACTCAGAATCTCTATTCGTATGTAAAAGCAATGTGACAATTTTTTTTTTTTTTTTGGGTGTTGAAAAAGTACAATACTGGACTCACTACAGTACAATAAGGAATGACATTTTTTTAAAATATAACTAGATTTTAATGAAATTAGTTCATTGTCTAGACCATTATGTCTACAGATATTAGAATAAAAACCTCTTTATAAGTATATTTTATAGTTTATATTTACTCCGGCTATTTGGAGAAAATTGACAATTGTAACGTACGAGCTAGGTGACGATTTACTCTTTACTCAAGCCAAGAATTCGCTACGAACCACGTGGATGGCCCCCTAAATAAAATTTCGATAACCTGTATTGGCGAGTGTTTGGAAGTGGTTTCAAGCAATTACTGGAGGATGGCAGGGGTGGTCGCCACGAGAGGCATGTGGCAGGACTCGGGCCTGTCCCACACCACTAATTGGACCTTGGTTATCTACAGGTACCGACTGAGACCTCCCCCCAGATCTCAATGTCCGACCTGGAAACTACTAACCTGCTCGCAGGCATTCACACTAACTTCAAGTACAATATCCTCTTCCGAAATTCCGAATCCTATTTTCCAACACTAACTAATTGAATAACAACTAGATACATGGTACGACGATATTTACCGAGATGATGATATTGATGAAGGAGTATATCTCGCCACAACATAGGCAAGTAGAAGATATGACAAACAAAGATTATACAGAATCAAATTGAAGTAACTTATCAGAGACCATTTTCAAATGGAGAGTTTTTTTTACCGTAAGAATTATTATAAGATGATTTTTGTTGGGGTTTTAACCTTGACCGAACCCCAACAAAAATCATCTAATATTAGAGACCATTGTATCTGCTTGTGACAAAAGAGTTTAAGAAGTCAAACACATGGAAGATTAGATGTATGGAAGACCAAATAAGAATATACAATTTAGAGGAAACACAGGAAATAAAAGTTCTAATCATAATCGATTCCTTGCTGAAGAATGTAGAAATTAGCCGAGAGGGAAAAAGATAATATAAGACTAGTATAAAGGAATTTATACTGACTGAAGACCGCAAAACTCTAAGGATGAAGACAAGAAAATTAAAGAAAAAATAGGGACCTCCCATAAAAGAGAACATTGTGAACAGCTTCCATTCGGTAAGCTAAACAAATCAGAANTAAAAAAAATACTATATATTTTTAAAATAATCTGCCAAAGTTTCGGCTTTCACTGTAAACCACTGCAGGACTATCATAAAAGCGAGAGGGAACGTCGTGTCCCCATCCTCGTTATGAAAATGTGATCTTAGGGACACAACCCTCCTCGCCTTCATGACAGCCGTGAAGATGGCTTACAATGTAAGACGAAACGTTGGCAGAGAATGAAAAAAAAACACCTTTTTTTTTTTTGCTCAACTTTGACCGAACCCCAACAAAAAAACATCTAATGATAATATCTACGTTAAAAAAACTCTCCATTTGAATAAATATATTTCATTCCTAAGCACTTATTTTCTCTTCAAATTAAAGATTTAGGTTGTAAATGTGTCAAAATTACGTATAATTATTTAACACATGATTATTACCGATGTAGAGAAGCTTAATAATCTTGTTTATTAATAATCAAGTATCTCAGAGAGAGAGGCGAAGCCTGCTTTTAAAATTTCATGAAAGTGAGTCGAGTACTTATCGGTTTACAATAATTTCACTGCGTCGAATTAGCTATATGGTCAAATCAAAAACTGGTACAAGCAATTAGTGGCTAAAACGGGAGGAAACTGAAATGCGAAAAGGCACAAAACCGGGGTCAGCAGGTTTGGTTGTGAAGGCAATTTTTAACTCGAGAGGTGACGGATGACTCGTATGAAACGTATAGAATAGACATAAATCCCAAAACTTATCAATTCTAGTTAGCCATTTGCAAATTAGGCGTACGGAGAAAAGAAACCTTTACCAACTTACTTAGCCCATTTCATGAAACTCAACAACAGCAAGTATTGACGGAGGGTACGCAGGATCAAACGTTTGTGTCGGACCGAAGTTCTATTGGGGAAAACCGACGTTCAGAGTCATGTTCAGGCTCTGGGAGAATGTCGAGACTCGTAATCGATCCTATCCTGTGACAAATATTAGAAATGGGAGTCTTGCTAAACTTTCCACCGTCTTCCAGAGGGAGAGCAAACCAAACCCGACGTTCCTCCCTCACGCAAGGGTAGCAGCACACACACACAGCCAACTGTCACCCCCAAATGACAGTGCTCTCACTACTTCCCACCCACCCCTTACTCAGTACACTTATAAAATGTCAATATATTATAAGATAATACATAGTTAGTGGAGTGACAGCTTCTCCATGCGAATTTAAATTATTTAATTAGTGACAATTTAAAAAATAATTAAATAGAATTGAAATTTCACTATTCACTCCTTTCCCATTAATATACATTTCCTGGGAATTTTTCAGAAGAGATAAACGTTCCCGTTTCAAAAATATCACAATTAAATGAATATCATTAATTCTATAACATTAATAAATTCTGTTGGCTTACAGTAGTTCAGGCAGCTCCAGTGGGATACGACAATCTATTAAAGGTACCATCTACTCAACCCCGTGAACCGAAGCTTAATTAATACAAAAAAATTCATACAAGTCCACTTATTTTAACGGAACCACATAAAAAGATGTTTAAATAAGCAATTAGGTTTACTTTGGTATGACATACGAGCAAAATATTAAATATATCTATCCCCAAAAGTTAAAAAAATTGTTCAAAATTAGAAAATATACGATTTTTTACCTCATATATTTTATTAAGGAAATTTGTTAAAATGAATTTTAAAGAAACGTTAAATTAAACTCTTGTATAACAAAAACATTCCAAGATGTAGTCGATAACAGGGTTAAACAAGGGTCATAATAAAAACAAACTATTTTCAACAGGTATTTGTCATAACGATTCATTTTTATTTTACATGGAAAAGTTATGAAAAAAGAATAGCCATTATTATATTTAGACATATATAATGACTTGTTAAAAAATAAAATNAAAAAAAAAAAAAAAAAAAAAAAAAAAAAAAAAAAAAAAAAAAAAAAAAAAAAAAAAAAAAAAAAAAAAAAAAAAAAAAAAAAAAAAAGAGAAAAGAAAAGCGATCCTTACAACATAATTTTAGCTAATCAATGGTAAAATCCAAATAAGATTTTACTGATACAGGCACGACAAAGACACATTGCATCAAATTAACTTTAAAAAATTCGGTAATTATCTTTGAAATATGACAATGCGAATTAATTCATATATTTCTCAACATACGAGCATATTTTGCCTTACCTTAAAAAAATTAAGTCAGCAAAGGATTAGACAAATGAAAATCTGAAATTTGATACCTAACAGGAAAGTTAATAGTTTAAAAAGTTTTTAATAGGAATACAATGTTAAGTATTCTAAAAAAAAAAAAAAAATTCAGACAGAAATATATTTTAAGTATTCCCTAGGATCTATGTTATTCTATTATTAGTGGTAATACCAGACCTTAATAAATAAATAAAAAAGGTGAAATAAAAAGGAGACTTACTGTATTATCCATAGTTTAACTAAATGAAAATGTAGAATGATAGTTACCTGAAACAAAGAAAAAACAACAAGCATTATAACAAGAAAATAAATAGAATAGCAACCTCCAACAATATAAATTTTCATTTTATAAGTCGGAGAAACTTAATGACCAAGTTTCTGGTGGTCACTTGGTTACCATGTGACCAAATATCTGACCCGGGGCAATCTGATTCCTCGAGTCAGCATTACTGCACTCCACTTCACCCTTCGGAAACCCTCACGTCAATCACCCCAGCCACTCCGCCAGCCCCCAAGTCTGTCTCAACCCATTTCTCCAGCCTTCCGTCTCTGACAAACACACTTCTCCCCATGGAAACATCCATTGTCGCAGAGTGGAAATGAAGCTGGTGGATATACTGTTTGCCCAACACTCCTACCCATGTCGCTCACAACTTTCAGAGTAAGTAACGCGGACCTAAGTCTCATAATAGTCCTTGTAATGGCCTTAAGCGGATTTCCTTAAAAAAAATTCAGGTCAGATTAATTACATATAGAAAATGTTGGAAGTGTCATGTGCCAATGTCTGTATATTACAATTACCAAGGAATACGTGTACTGTCCTGGGCAATGCGAAACTCATGTCACTAGAAAATTTCATGGGATCAAATGAGTCCTTTATGGTTATCATAATGGAATAGACTTCTACCGCCATTTACATAGCAAAACAAATAAGTGACTCTTGTCTAAGTTCCTTTTTTTTTCTTTCTACAGACGACAAGTTCGGAAACATGTTATAGACACATATTTGATTTACTGACACAAGAGCACTCTCCTATATAAAAAATCACTTTATTACCCATATTTTATTATTATTATTCATATATTTAGATATAAGGTAGCCTTTAAAATAAAAAAAGACTTAGAATAATCTATAAAGAATATAAAGAAAAACCCAACTTCTAACTTCAAATGAAAATATACTTGATCTTTCGTAACAATCTGTTGTCAACCTATCGTTATTACGCGATCAGACTAATTCCAATAATAGTACTGATTAGGGCGGGAAAAGTTTTTCTTTAATGGCTAAAAAAGTATATGCACAAAGGATTGAAGGAAACCTTCCAACTTTGAAAATAACTAAACTTTTTTAATTATTTTATTTCAGTATGTGCTTTGTACTGTGAGTATTAAAATCTTCAAGTAACATTAATTATTAACATAATTATAACTAATTTACATAGTCATAAGTTTATATCATAGTTATGACAAATTTACGGAGAAATAAATTACCTTTGAAATTACATATATTTAAGGAATGATAATAGTGAGCAATGCCTTAGATTCAATAAATTAACGTATGTGCATTTAAGCCCCTACTCCCTCCCATTCCCCAATGTGGGCCAGGCAATGTGGGCGACCCTTGTCGGAAGAATCGCCTTGACTCCAGGAATCCAATATACCCCGTCTTAAGGTCAGAGTAAAGGTTGCGCTCCGCTGATCCTACACCCTCCCAACTGTCGCTCTACCACCCAGCACCATTATACCTACAACCCCTCTCCAGTTACAATAATCCAGCCCAAAATTACTCACCCTTAGAGTGATTTAAAAGCGCTCTAAAATCATATATATATATATATACACACACATTTTTTTT
>KZ807650.1:323523-352643 GCA_000696205.2 Oncopeltus fasciatus | reverse complement strand
CGCCAGGAATCGAACCTGGATCTCCTGCTATCCGGGCCGGTATGCTAATTAAAATTAAAATTGAATAAAAGTAAATGACGAGAGTCGACAAAATGTATGACAATGTCAGCTACTTCGAGTTTAAGACGAAGTTCTCGTCTTTCTCGTAAGTTAGGCTCTCGCTAGTGTAGAGGGAACTGAATGAGATAACTAGCTAGTCCTTGTGGTGTAATGGTTTAGCATACCGGCCCGGATAGCAGGAGATCCAGGCTCGATTCCTGGCGAGGACAGATAGTTTTTTATATTCTGTTCCCTCTCATTAATTGTTTAAAATTTACGTGGGATAAAGAACCACAACCAAACAAAATATTTTTAAAATAGATGAGAAGTAGTTTCAGGTTTACATGACAGTGGTTCGAGCTCATTTAAGAGAACTTTATTGGAAGGAGCTCAACCAATCCTCCCTACCACAGATTTAAAATAAAATTAACATCTGTCTTGGTACGGGCCGAATAAAGCTCGTAACACAAAGAGGTTTCCAAAGAGAGTAGGTAGGAAGGCGGGACACTTTCTTCGGAGTAGGAAGACGAATGGAGAGGGATGGCTTGGAATGGGCGCCCCGCTGCGGAGCCAATAAATATCGATATATCGATACTGCACACCAGAGTGGAGCGGTACATTACTGTGGGGGGGGGGGCGCCGTAGCATAAAACCGTCTGTCACACAGGAAATAATAAAGGGACTCTCGCCAACCGCCCATAACGCCTGGACATTGCGGCCGCTCTCCAGGGACAACCCCGGATAACCCTAGATTTGAATATTTTAGGAGAGTGATAGAGGGGATGATGATGTGTGAAGAATGGGAGAAGACGATTGCTCGACTATGAAGACAATAATTTTTTTTTTTTCAAAAAGGGCAGATGTATGGTTAATATTAGAGATAATAAGGAATTAACATTCATCAGATTTGAAAGAGCAAAGAGAGTCAACATGGCTTCCCATTCACAAGGCAAGTTCTACAAAAAGGCATGAAATAAATAAGTATTTTCAAGTAAGAGAAGAATTGGTACTAATGGTGGCAGATTCTCATTCGACTTGCACATAAATTGAAGTAGAGAAATTTAAAAGAGCAACAATTACGCTCATGGCTACTTACGAAGGTGTTATGATGCCTTGTGATGGGGTTACTTATTCGGCCACTCTTGGTTACCAGTTTCCCCTACAAGAATGGGTGAACTCTCCACATGAAGGAGGGGAAGAAAACATAGACCCAGAAAAAATAATGTAGCACACAGGGGGTTGGTTGTCAGGAGAGGCGAAGGCAGGACGTCACTGAGAATCCCAAGCCCCCCCCCCCCCACCCAGCGGAAAGCCCACATCTCGGGAGATGGATCTCTAAATCCGGCCATTGTGAGCGCTTGAGAGACTCCGACCTCACTACATCACCTCCTCACTCCCATCACCACGAGATATCTACCATTACATTCCCACTCCATTCTCAATAAGAGCACAGATTAATCCCGTCAGATTAGTGGTGAATGAGTGAAGAGTGAGGAAAGCCAGTGAATATTGACAAACAAAATGTTTATAATAAATATGTTTAAAAAATAATGTAATATATGAATAAGTAATACGGATAAGAAATATGAGAGGAAAATGATGAGTAATTGTGCTAGGAATTATTATTATTATCAGTTAATAATTTGACCCAAAAACTTTAACTCAATTTTATGATTACTATATTTTATTAAAAGCACTACACTTTAACTATGTTTAAAACAAAAAGCAAAACGGAGGTAAATTTGTTGACAGGCAAGTTTTATGACGAGAGGATTATCAAGAATTCAGTCTTGGTAGTTAGAGAATTAAAATCTGATTTGTAACCAAAAAAGTTTTTCTTTCAGCCAATGTTTCGGCTTTCATCAGGGTTTAATAAGAAAAAGAAACGTACAAAAATAATACAGAAACATATCTATATTTTTTTTACCTATAGATATGTTTCTATATTATTTTTGTACGATTCTTTTTTATATTAAGCTCTGAAATTAAGGTAAAAATTGAACGTTGGCTAAGATAAAAACTTTTTTGTTTTTAAACTAGTTTATAATTATTTTACTACCAAGACAGAATTCTTTATAATTCTCTCTTCATAAAAAAAAAAAAGAAAACAAAACTTGTCTACTGTTCTGGTTGATAAAATGGTTGAGTTCCAAGCCCAATATATAAAACAAGTTAATAAGAGTAATAAGGGTTCGTAAGACATAATTTCTCCAGCGTGGAGTGGTATTGTGGGCGTGTTCCAGACTGTTCCCAACAAGAGCCGGAAGCCCCCCCCCCCACCCATCTGTCAGACTTAAGCAACCCCCCCCCCCACCACACCACGTTTGGCGCTCCACTCACTTTCCCACTGACATTTCAGCTCAAATGGGGATGCCATTGCGAGATGTTCAGGGGGGTGCCACCGAGCAAAATGAAATGTCTGCACTAGCCCTTAACTTAAATATAAATATCAGAAACAAGCCTGAATATGAAAAAGGAACATACAAAAATAATATAGAAACATATCTATAAGTCATAATTTAACAATAATAAATAAATGAAAATATAAAACTGTGTGTAATAGACTATATAAAAATTCAGGCTGAAAAATTATTATTTATTATTATTAATTCCTCAACTACCAAAACCGAATTTCCGACAATATTCTCTTCATATTAGAGCGTATTTTCGTACATTCTTTAGTTAACTTATTTTTGTTCACAAATTTCAAAGCAATTTCAGTTAGTTTGTTACTAGTACATCTATAGCAGTGTAAAAGCTAACACTAAAGTAAATATTAATATTAAAGGAAGAAATTAATACTATTTTATTGATATTTCATGCTGGTCGATTTCCACAACTAAATCTAAAGCTCATACCTCGTTGGTAGAGTAGAACTGAGAGAAGTAGGGGTCACAATTTGATTTTCTCTCTGTCAAGTATCACAATACATACGGACAGTATAATCGAGTCATATCTACCTAATCTACTCAGAATGACTATCTCAGCTCCTAAAGATAAAAATTTCAGAAATGGAGACACAAGATTGGCTCTGAATGCCAGCCGGCTGAGCAATCCATGAATGATTAAGAAGCTCTCATTTCTTGAAGAACACCAGGTTCAAGTGTTTCTCATCAAAGTACGTCAACTTTTGTTTTATTTCATGGAAACGAGAATAATTTATTCAGAACATGTTCGGAATAAACTCTCCCTCGGAAATTCTCATTCATTATGAAAGGAATACAAAAATAAACAAATATCCGTTATTCATTAAATAGGTAATTGGTTGGTAATTAACTGTTTTGAGTTATCTGCGACTAAATATGTAATTCAACTTGTTGTACCTTTTAGTTAACGCCTTAATTGAAATCACTCCAAAGAATAAAAATGGAATCTAATATAGTTGTGTATATATAAAACAGACAAAAGAAATAAATTGACGCCCATATTTCCCCAGACCAGAGAGGAATACTTCCAGAAGTAGATATAAGAATATCCTCTTCAACTTAAAAGAGGTCCTTGCAGTGACACACTGAAATACGACCTTCTTCAGCGGAAGGTTTGACCTATTTCCACTTTTATTAGTCTTGGAACTATCAGTCGGCGATCGGAGGAAATCCAACCCACATTGACTTGCACATTCTAGCAGAGATTAAATAATGACTTTGCTCTTTCCAAAAAAAAATCAACTTCGATATGCGGACTTATTCATATTCGATAATAAGAACTGTAAGACATATATGAGCACTATGACAAAGAATTATAAAAACTTATACAAAACAACTTACCAGTGATCGGAACCCTGTTATTTACCTCATCCGAGTAATAGTCAACTAGGAAACGAATTATTCCTCTGCTATTAAATATTGTTTGTTAAGAATTGTTGGCTCTTAATATTTTGAGATATAAAATATTACAAAATTCAGTTAACTTTAAGAGGAACATATTCCAGGACCAATAAGTGTAAGAACTAGGTCCTATTCCGGATAAAATGGAACAAAATCTTTAACTGTTAACTTGAAAGTATTAAAATAATTCATTAAAAGGAAAGAAGAGAAGTTAGTCAGGGTTTCGGCAGGTTCAGAAAAATAAAATACTCCAAAATGATCAGGGCTGAAATACAATACACTTGATTGGAATAAACATACAGAGATGAGGTATGTTATATAACAGAAAAACATTTACAGATTAATCTAAACAAAATCAATTTATGAGACAATATGAGTAAGGGCAGATAATTTAAAAAATACACTTTTTTTTTTTTTTTTAAATAATTTGTTTTGTTTTTTGGATCTACCTTGATAGAACCCCAACACAAAAAAAATGTAATAATAATATCTATAGTAAAAAAAAAAACTCTCAATTTGAAAATATGAGTTAATGTTATACATAAAACTCTGGGGCGCCAGGGTAGCTCATGGGATCCTTTCGGGTCTCGCAATCCTAGCGCTGTGTGTTCAAATCCCGCCCAGAGGAAGCTTTCACATATAAATAAAATGGGATGGCAACCAGTAGACAGCCCCTCCCTCCATGGCCCTAAGAGGTTGAAAGGGAGGCTTTAACTATAAACAAAGAAAAAAACTAATCTGTAAATCTTTCTTGTTATATAAAATACCTTATCGTAGTCTGTTCATTCTAATCTATAATTCTATAAGCGTATTGTGTGCATTGTATTTCAGCCCTGATGATAATAAACAAGTAAGTCAAAACGTTGACAATAATAAAATAAAATAATTACGTAACAATTTTGAAGTACTTTATTTCCTGATCCTGGCAGTAACCCTGACTAAGTTCTCAAGCATAAGACTCAACGACGAACCAACCTCCAGCCTTAAAAAAGCTTTTACAGTAGTACAAGACTCCCATGACGTCATAATTATAACGAACCACTACTTTAAAAAAAAAAAAATCTCTTTTATATTTATTGTAGAGCTAATAGTGGGCATGTCACTTAAAAATTTACGTGACATAATAAACCACAACCAACTAAATATTTATAAAGAAAAATTAAAAAAGTAAATGACGAGGGTCGACAAATAGCAAGACAATGTCAGCTCCTTCGAGTTTAAGATGATGTATTTGTCTTTCTCGTGGGTTAGGCTCTCGCTATTGTGGTGGGAATTTAATAAGTTATCTGGCTCGTCCTGGTGGTGCAATGGATAGCATACCGGCCCGGCAAGCAGGAGATCAAGGTTCCAGTCCTGGCTGGGACAGTTAAATTTTTTATTCTATTCCCTCTTATTAATTGTTTTAGAATATAAGTATTAGGTCTCCTTTAAGCCATGACCAACATAAGATTCTCAAAACAATTTCTGAATTTTACAAATCTGTGAAAAGCTTGATTAGGTTTAATACTGATATTCAAATAATTGTAATAGACAAAAGATACTGGATAAATTAGCACAGTTTAAATCGAAATTCATTGAAACCAATGATCAGTGTTGTTTTAAACAATAGAGATGATTTACTTTTATTTAACTATTATAATTTATTTTTAATTACGTTTTACAAAAATTGGAATAAGAAGGAGTATATATCGTATTCCTTGGGGTATAAGAGACGATATCACTGTGAGTGGTGGTTGCAGGAGCAGTTCGGAGCAGAGCCTGACCAGCTACACGAACGGAGGCGGGGCACCCGGGACCACCATAGAAGCTGGTGCAGTGGTGGACAGGTCGACACAGACACCTGAGAGCATCGCAAGGGAGACCCGCAACTGCAGGCTCAAGACGCTCAAACTGCAGCTGAACGTGACGCCCTCCACCCTCAACCTCAGGTAACGTCTGCATGGCATGAGCGCGAACGTAGAGCATCGGTGGTAGTGCAGTAGCTGGATCTTTGTGTAACGGCCCACATGTATGGAGCAGTTAAAGCAAGCATATGCTCTAAACTAATATAACCTCTGCAGCAGTGACGGAATTAACATTCTAAATTTACATAAAAAGGGGAAACACCAAAGTTTATTAAGAAAAACTATTGCTTGTGGCATCTAGACCGTAAATTAAAATTTAGGTTTCAGGTAAACCCCCACTTTTAATTAATATCAAACATTATATTTCCTAACTATAAACACCTAAATATTTATTTATTACATCGGTAAATGAATCAATGTTGATTTACACTAAATTAAACAAAGTATCAGTCGTGCAAAAAGATTAGAATTTTTTTTCTTTGGTGATCCAACCACTCTTTGGTCATTTCCAACCATAAATAAATAGACATTTGGTTAGAAAACATTTTAACATGTTTAATTTTGAACTTGACATATCGGGCAATCCCCACTCCTGTTCGTTCGATTACTAGAAATCCTGTTCTAAAACGAAGTTCGTCTTTCATTTACGTTTAAAAGCGATAGGCCAAATCATTCATTCATTGAGAAATTTGCTTACAGTGGCTTCTAGGCCGTAATATAAAAAAAAAACAAAAAAAAAAAACAGTTAAAATAGTGATCCGAGATTGCTCAATAATAAATTTTCGTTTTGGATAAAAGTTAAATGCCGAAAAAAATACAGAATACTCAGACCAGCAGAGCGTTCACAGCCTCACACATGAACAAATTTTAGTGCTAATAATTTTTGAAATACAGTTAGTGGAATAGGAAAAGATATTGAAAAAAAAATAATTATTAGAGATTAGAACAATCCTAATCGCTACATCCTTCGTGATTCGCTGAAATACAATACTTAAGTCTGATAAATAAAATATATGCACTAAAATATACAATTTCAAGATTAAAAAACTTTAAATCTGTTTTTGTTGTGCATGGTTCCTCTTGTTTGTAACTAATGCCCATCAGAATAATAGCTGTAAAAGCCATTTTTGCCATGTATCCTACAGAAACATGTTTGCCGACTACTGTGTAGCCGATACATTTCATTACTCGAATAGCGCTGCTCCTAGAGTCGCCAACCTCCTGCCAAAGATTTTCTAAATCGACTGCAATTCCATGACTTTCCTCAGGGAGTAGGAGGGGGAGTGAAGGCAAGCATATGCACATTGAGCACAGGATCCGTCTCCCCCCACCAAGGAATTGGTATTATAATGTGACATTTATTTCCAAGAGAGGAACGCGAGAGAGGGCGTCCGTCATTAACATTTCTAATCATGAAGCCAGTTATGAGGCCTTCGTCACATAATTCATGAGCGGTGGAACACGTGCTTCAAATTTTAATGGGCATGCCCCCACAACCCTCTTCTAACACAGAGCTCACCAGTTTAATGAATATTTCAAAAATTGATAACAACAAAAAGAGCCAAGTGCATAGAAGTAAGCCCCCCCCCCCCCACACACATCAAATAACACCACGGGTAAAAAAATGAAATAGCACGTAAACAAAACCGAATAAAAAATAAATAAAATAAAATAATATTTTTTCATAAGTAATATAATATTTCTTCATAATATGGAATAAATTCTTATATCAAATCTGATTTACCATATAAAATAAAAGACAATAAACTCCAGTTGGTTTAGTGACTTAATATGTCTTTTATTTTTTGAAGACCAAAATCCCAAGGGGTAATATAATATTAATAATAATGTACTGATTTGCAGACAATTGTATCATTTAAAATGCATGTTTTAATTATATACAATCACTAGTAGAAGCTAATTTTGAAAGTAATACTTTGTACAATTATTCAACATTCTTCAATTTTTTTTATTTACAACAAAATTACTTAGCGCAAATAATTCAGTAAGGTTACTAAGATTTAATAATATAGTAACTGAACTAAGTACCAAAAAATTAATGAGAGGGAATAGAATAAAATAAATCTATCTGTCCCAGCCAGGATTTCTGGCTGTGACAGATAGATTTTTTTATTCTATTCCCTCTCATTAATTGTTTAAAATTTACGTGGGATAATAAACCACAATCAAATAAATATTTATTATGAACTAATTACCTGTTAATCCACAATTTTCTCTTCAAAAAACGAGAAAAGTCGCGCATTATTTCTAAATGATCTACCCGATGACCGTAAAGTTGTAATAAAAAATAAAATCGCCAATAGTTTATAAAACTGAAGTCTTCAAAAGGTAATATTCTATGATGGGCTGGGATTATGGTACAACCTATTCTAAGGCTACCTAATTTTCTTAAGTAGTTTCCTGAAAATGGAGACCCATGATCATGGGCAAATCTAAGCTACTACATATCCCACATGGCGCAGGATCCTATTAGGACCCCAGATTCACTCAGCTATATATTCTCCTAGCCTGACCTTACACGAAAACAGACGCGAGCGTGAATAAATTTGGGAACACACACACACAAAAAAGTGCATCGGCAGAAACTGAAATGCTAAACTCCGGCTGAAAAACACTCGGCAAACAAGTTGAATATTTATACGGGCGAGACAAAGCGAGTATGCGACAGGAAACATAAAGAAGGAATTTTATGACTTAAAATGAAAACACAAATAAATGACTGCAACCCTCTCCTCTTAGACCATGTCCTGACTAATTTCATTTTAATTAAATATTTTATACTTGCATATACTTTACTTGTTATTTTCATTCCGAATCCTTTTTTTTTCTTTTGAATCTATCAATAAAGTACGTTAAAGTTTTACAATATATGCTAGTGAGCAAATAAAATATTTAAAAAAATCCCAATACCCCTGAACAAAGTTATTATGTTATTCAATTTATAAGACATTCAGATAAACTCTAATAACTAAATCTTATAAATTTTAATNTAATAGTAAGTCTTATGGCTCAGATTAATAATATATTATTTTCTCTCTGTTTCCAAATATTTAATATAGTAAAATATAATTGTGTAATATATATTGTAATACTAAAAATACTTCTGTGTGAGTTTTATAAAAATCTTATTAGTTTCTTTAGTTCTTAAATCTAGTTATCCCATCTTTTTTCTAGAGTAAAAAGAATAAAATTGTTTTAATAGTAAGTCTTATGGCTCATTTTAATAATATATTATTTTCTCTCTTTATTTTCACCTCATTTAAGCAATAATTGAAACTGATAAATTAACGAACTAATTTATGGAATTTTCGGTAAAATCGTTTTGCAAACTCATATTTAACTTTTAGGGGACTCACAAGCCTGGAACTGGGTTATCAATTTCCACCAAAAGAAGGCTTTTTTAGACAAATAGAGGCCTGCCCATAGCCATCAGTCTTTAGAATGGGGTGGTTATCTATAGATAACCTTTTTCTCAAAGGTCTTAAGTGGTTGGAAGAGATGGGGGGGGGAGGAGGATTCTATTTTTCTTTGTCAAAACTATTATTTGATTGTTAAAATTTTACACATTATAGAACTTTATTTAAAGGACCAAAAGTATGAACAAGAAATGTATAATATGTGTTGTTAAATAATTCTTTAAAATCATTTTATAATTAATTCATAAAAATTATTCACAATTAAATAATTATTCGATAATTATTTGAACATTTATAAAATTAAGCTATTAATAATTGAGAAAATCCTCAATTACCAGATTCTACGGATATAGGAAATGACTCAATGTACATTCTGTTAGTGCTAATTAATTATACCAATAATTCAATTACATCAAATAACATTAAACATAAAATCCAATCTTATTTGCCCCTCGAGCGTTACTGACATTAAACTCATTTCTTTTTTAAATATGGTTAAATTGTGTCAAATAAACCAAAAAACTCCTATATACCATGAGCAAAAAGGTGTTTTTATTATTAATTACCACAAGATTAAAAAACTTTAAATCTGTTTTTGTTGTTGCTTATCTCTAAACGCTATTTTGTTTGTTAGTCATTTGTTTACAAAAGTCAGTTGTTTTTAAGTCGTTTACGTGGACGTATCATACCTTTCTTTGGTGTTAAAAATGTCTAATTTTAAGCCAAATAAAGAGCATTTGCGGCATGTCATGATTTTCTTATTTAATCAAAAGAAAAAGGCATCTGAATGTCATCGAATTTTTGTTGAGACTTATGGCGATCTTGCTCCAACCGTCAAGACATGTTAACGTTGGTTTCAACGTTTCAAACGTGGTGATTTTGATGTTACTGATCAAAAACGAGAAAATCGACCAAATCTACTACGAGCTTCTCAAGCCCGGCGAAAAAGTCAATACCGAGCGCTACCGACAACAAATGATCAATTTGAGTCACGCATTGATCGAAAAACGCCCAGAATGGGCTCACAGGCACGCCAAAGTCATTCTTCAGCATGATAACGCTCCTGCACATTCAGCCAGATTGACTAAGGAAACGATTTCTTCGCTTGGTTGGGAACTCCTACCCCTCCGCCGTATTCACCTGACCTGGCGCCTTCTGATTATCACCTCTTCTCATCGATGGGACACTCATTGGCGGAGCAACACTTCAACAATTTCGAAAACGTACGAAAATGGCTCGATGAATGGATTTCAAATAAAGATGAAGCATTCTTTTGGAATGGTATCCATATATTGCCCGAGAGATGGACAAAATGTGTAGAAAGCGAGGGCCAGTACTTTGAATAAAATATATTATACTTTTTTTAAATTACTGTGTATATATTTTAAGAAATAAACGACATTTTAAACTTGCATACCTGGTAAAACTGTGTTTAGGTAGTTCCATTACGCAGGGTTAACTTAAAGTAACCCAAAAACGGGCCTAAAAGTAATGAAGTTAATAGTCATAGCGCTTCGATTTTTTCTTCTTATTTTTTTTCCCCCACTTTCTTCTGAAATTGGAATATTAAGGGGGAGGGCTATAATGAGCCGAAGGAGAAGCCGGCGATGAGGAGAACGAGAGAAGCTATTGGAATTTACTGAAGCGTAGCTCGGCCAGGATCGAACCTTACTGCCGGGCGACAGCGGGGAGTCGCGGGTCTGGCTTCACATTCGCTTTACGTCCGAGAGTGAAAGGAAGAAATTCGCTTTTCTGCAATAAACTGTCGAAGGTTTGTTATGCTTATATAGTTCTTACTTTATTTCTCAACCTCCCGTTTAACCACTTAGGTCCATATAGGAAGGGGTTATCTATCTATAGGTTGCCATATTATTTCTGCGTTGGACAAGACTCGAACCTACAGCGCAAATATTAAGAGCGTCGAATGGATTCCTTTGGAGTAAGCAGGTACAAATTTAGGAAGAAGTGCAGAAGACGCTAAATGAGTAGGTAATTAATACAAGGCGATAAGTAAAAGCACACGTTGGAATAGGGACAAGGGTCAGAGGAGAATTAATATTTGCCTTGAAAACACACTCGACCTGAGATGGGAGTAACCTATCCTATACGACAAATCTTTCCTGTAGTAAACACAGTACTACAGGAGGCCTTTGATTAAAATTCCCTCTATCATTCATAATTTATTAGTTTAAAATGTAAATATCATACATTTTCTATTAGAAATATAAAGAGTACTACAAAAAGAAAAATGTTTTTGTTGGAAGACAATAGCAGGATTTTTAGTGATGGAGGGTTCAAAATTCATTATAGAACATTTTCTTAAATCTTAAAAGCATAAATTTATATTGTTCATCATTTTTGTCTATATAATGTACACAGATAAACACGTCGATTTGTATTTGGTAAATACGAAAATTACATATTTGACGATAACATTGGGACAGTTCAATGGGCTTGTTAATGACTGAAATATGAGGAGTTGAATAACTGTGAAAAGGGATTGATATCTCTTAAATATAGTATTTTTAAAATGGAGAGTTTTTTTGACCGTAGATATTATTATTAGATGATTTTTATTAAGGTTCGGTCAAGGTAGATAAAACAAAATACCAATTTAAAAAAAAGAGTATTTTTTAAAAGATTATCTGCCAACATTTCGGCTTACATTGTAAGCCATCATCAGGGCTTTCATGAAGACAAGAGAGGCCGTCCTGTCCTTAAGTTCACATTTCCATGACCAACGGAAATGTTTTTGGATCTACCTGGTCCGAACCCCAACCAAATTCATCTAATAATAGTTTTATTTATTTATTTAAACTAATTATGTTCAGTAATACACATTACTTCTCTTCACGCCTCATCCAAGCAGATAATAAAATAACTAATCTTATATTAAGTTACTTATCATTCTCAATTTTAAATATTTTCAAATGATCCAAAACAATATAAAGTCTACTTAGTGTATTCAGCTACTGCGTTTTGTAAAGTTCAAAGTGATTATTCACAAATTCCATTTGTAATACTTTCATTGGGTGGGAGTGGACAAATTAAAAAGTTAATTAAAACAAATATTTTGCATTACGTTGCTAAAAAAAAAGAAAAGAAAAGAACATGAGTGTGAGTTAGTGCACTGCGAAGGGAGGTACTGAGTTAATTACCCCTGTATGGAGAGGTAAGATACCCGATTACGGAGCAGGACCAGGAGATTGAGTAATGAGAGGAGGACGCCGAAGGAGAGAGGGAGATAAAGCGATTACCTTCCACTCAAAGGTCGTCCACGCATCAGCTCCAACAACAGGGGAAAATGCCTCCATTGCTGGGAACAACTCAATCACGCACCCTCGCTGGGGGGTGAGCACACTCTGCGCTGACGCACTCGCGAGTGTGTGCAGCCTCTGAGGAAACTTTCAACAGCACACTGCCCAAGCCAAGGGTCAACAAGAACAAACTGCACTGACGCACCATAGCGTACTTAACAGAAGACCGTATCCAAATTATTTAATTTATATAACATTTAATTTCTCATACAGAACTAAAATACACCAAAATCCCAATCGGAGAGTGGGTCTCAATAAGGTATTACATACTTTTCATCAATATAATGCTAAATTTTGAATATATAACATTTCATATATTATGCCTAGATCCTCATATATTATGAAGGAATGCAGAAGAGAAGTGAACTGAAAGGTGAGAAGCAGAACGGAACAACTCCAGTGAACAGCTCTTTCGAGAAGAGTCCAGTGACTCGTGACTCGCCTCGAGAGGAGGGAAAAAAACTTGTGTCACGGTGTAGGAGTCACGCGGAGTCGGGTTTCCGAGAGTACCAACAGAAACATTACAACTTCTCTTTCTCTCGAACAGACTCATCGTAACTCTTAACTTCTTATACAACATTTATTTACATTCAATAAGATATTATTATAAATACAGGCGAGCAATAACTCAAATTAATAAACCGTTCAAAAATTTGGTTTTGTCTATTATACTGTATTCTATAATATTGTTGCTTAATTTTAATGACTAAGTATCAATTTCAGGATAATCATTCGAGAACATTTTTAAAGGTACTTCTGTGCTGTATTACTAAGTATACTCTTTGAATAAGACTTACTTATATAAAATGGAAATAGTTAGAAATAAACGAATTTATTTATTTATTAAACATATATAAATATAATGTGAGGAAAAAATATGAATTTATGCAGAATAAAAATAGCACACACCTAAAATAAACACAATGCAACACAAACTTTTCATTAATACATGCACAAACGGGCACAGAGAAACACCATTATAAGAAAATGTGTCTACTTTTTTATTAAATATTAAAGGCAAACAAATTTGATTAGTATTACCATATACTACGGACGTATTACCTAGGTTATCCTCCTGGGCAGAAGAGTTTGATATTACTGGTTCAAACCATTCCTCAAGCTGTCTAATGAAGAAAATATTTTGGTGTAGGCTCCTCTAAAGCGGGAGTGGCATTTAAGCTGAGACCCATAGCTGGAATCGTGAAGGAGGCATTCGCAAGCGAGAACGGAGGAAGCTTGCGGAGAGAACAGCCAATTAGATAGCGGCGCTGATTGACCAATGAGAGAAGAAGGCGGAAGGAAGCTAACCTGATTGGCTGGCCACTTAACCTCTCCAGCGAGGAGAACAGACCACTCTTGGGCACTTAGAGAGCCCCTTACCATGGACCGCTCCCATATGGCACGGGATTTCCAACTGTCCAGCAGATTCACTCCACAAGTAATACTACAACTTTACAAATTGCTTTAAATTTCCTACTTACAATAAAAACTTAACTGAGCATTAAGAATAAAGCAAGAAAAAAATCATAAACATGTTATTTGTGCTTGGTGTAGCATATAATTTTTACTTTTCAAATACCGTTATAAATGAATAAAATATACGAAACAGTTAGAGATAACTTATTATTATATGAATACATATCCACAATTAATAAATAATTTTGGTCTGCAACTCTCCCTAAAAAATATTGCAAGAGAGAGAATGAATCACTGGCGAGAAGCTGATCAGTTAATTTATCGGTGGCCCGATTTTTGAACCTAAATGGGATTGGAAGATAAGTGTAAAATATACTCTATTTTTTTTTCTTAGAAGGCAAAAAAAAACCACTTATTTTATTCCTTAAAGGTGCTTGTTTCGCGTTCTCATGCGCCAATTGAGGAACGTAAACGAAAATATATTTTTATTAGAGATACGAAACATCAGCTACGAAAGCTTCCTATAGAGAATAGATCTTATTTGTGTATAGTGTACTTTATTATACATTCTTGAAGTGGCGTCAAAGACACTAAAATAAAATAAATGTTTTGAAAGTTTTTATTTTATTTATATTAATATTATTACTCCTTATAGCAAAAATATATTCTTAAAAAAATAAATAAATAAAACTGATGATAAAAAAAACAAAGACGTACTTCAGTAAATTCGGATGTTACATAGGTAGTAAGGGTTAAAAATTAGAAAAAACAACAACAAATGCATCAATGTTTCTTCTATTGGATTCCGTTTACATATTATATTGAATTCTAGTAGGTTTTCTGGGATTTTTTAAAATAAAACCTGAAAAATAAATTAATCTAAAATTGAAGTCGAATAAAACAAGGTGTTCCACAAAGAAAATATTCATCGGAACAATTACGACCAGTCTCTAATTATTTTACATATTTAGAAGTATTTGAAATTGATAGAAAGATATCAGTTTTTTTGTTGTTTTTTTTGGTGCGTTTGTGACTTGAATCGGAGGACAGTTACGAAAAAACAAACTCAGATCAATGTCATTGAGCGTTAACACAGTTCAAACAAGCTAACAACAACATTTAAGCCTGCCTTTCTAAGAAGGGCTCGGAGGACGCACACGAAATAAGAGAAAGGCCTGGCGAAACAAGAAAACCAATTACAAGTCAGTACAGACAGATAATGCGAGAAGAAAGCAAAGGTAATTTGCTCCCCTACTTAGAGAGAGCACCAGCTGCTACGACCTGCACCTCACACGTCGCGTATCCGCGCCAATCTCTTTCGCCTACCTTTGTAAATCTACCCCGAGGACGACTGAACAACTACCGCTTCGTTCAACGTACTTAAGAGAAATTGTAATCAGTTTTGAAGGGGAGAGTGGGTCGATGGGCTAGTACTGCTTATAGACTAAATACTTATTTACTGGGTCAAAAAACCAGAAAACAATTCTAGAATTCCATATTATGTGTTCCTTTACTGGGTTAGAAGAGATAAGTTCTAGACTCATGTTGGACACTACTTGTTTACTGTGTCAGGAAACGATTCATGATTTAAATGTTAGTTATTCCCTACTGGTTTACAGATTGGTTCTAGGCTTCAACACTAGATACTTCTTTTCTGGATCAGGTAACGATTCTATAAAACAAAGTTAGATACTTCCTTGCTGGGTAGAAATTGGCTTAAGAATTCAATGCGAGATCCTCTCTTACTGGTGGGAGAACGGTTCTAAAATTCAGTAATAAGACACTCGTTTACTAGGTTAGAGACTGATTCTGGAATTCACAAATGTTTCATTTAGCTCAAGCTTTCTTAGAAGATTAAAGTTAGGAATAAAATTACACAATCCAATCAGGGATTCGTGGCATTTTAAAGAAAACATTCTATGGACTTCCGTTTCTTTCCACTAAAAGAATAAATTAAATTTCAACTATTTTATTAGGCAAAAATTTAAAAAATATGAAAAAAATAAGTATTAAGGGGGGCACTTAAACTCTTATTTAAATGCCATATATAGGGCACAGAATTTAAAAACATTTAAAAAAAATAAAATAAAAAACACTTTTATTAAAAATTAATTTCATCAAATGCATGTTTTAAGGTTCCCTAAACCCATTCTAGATTCTCCATGACTGGTAAGTAATACAATAATTAATAAAAGCTTTTCCTGAGCCTTGGATGTTTAGAATGGGGTGGCAAACTGTAGATAGCTCCTCAATCTATGACCCCAAGTGGTTTAAAGAAAGGATAACAGATGAATTTTTTTTTCTTAGCGATAACGGCTAGGAAAAGTTACTTTGGAGAAAGACAGAAAATACTATAGTTTTAATAATATAAAGTTACCAATATAAATAAAAACCAAATGAAAGAATAGAAGGAAAAGGAAAACAAAATTATTATTTTTTGAGTAAATATATTACACTTGAAATAAACTTGCATTTAATTACAAGCGAAAGTGTAGTGGACAAGTAAGTTTAGTTTGTTATTTTTGTATTGTTAATTATGTGATTGATAATAGCTCTGTGATTGACGTGACTGAAGGGTTTCCGATGGATTCCAGGTTCCTGGCGAGCAGGAGCAAGCGGCAGACGATGGCAGCCAACGTCGTGGCCACAGAGCAGAAGGCCTCCAAGGTCCTCGGGATCGTCTTCTTCACGTTCGTCTTCTGCTGGGCGCCCTTCTTCGTCCTCAACATCCTGTTCGCAGCTTGTCCTAGCTGCAGGGTCCCGCCCCACGTCGTCGACCTCTGCCTCTGGCTCGGATACGTCTCCTCAACAATCAATCCCATTATATACACCATTTTCAACAGGACCTTCAGAGCGGCTTTTATAAGGTGATCGTCACGTTAGAATAACCATTATTAAAATAGTAATTATCCTAATAGTTATTATAAACTGCTACTAGCTCTAACAATGCCAGATGGTCAGAGCGAAACTACATTCGGCGTAAACTACCAATATTTTCAAATACTTATAACAGCTATAGTTTCAGTTAATACTAGCTGTACCTCGCACGGCAAACAGATACACATGCAGAACGCCAGGTCTGTGTGCAAATCACATGACTTTCTATTAACCTAAATTGAAATAACTCAGTTAAACAAACTAACTTCATCTGCTCTGGGTGTGATCTATCTTAGTCCCGAGAGTATTTATTTTTATTGCGTTTTCTTTAAGGGCATTCAGTAATACATACACTATGTTTAACTCAGATAAGTGTTTTTTAAAATCACACAGATCTGGATAATTAATATTTTCGATTTATAAAATATAATAATTCTTTATTTATTAATTAAATACAAAGTGGTACCCAAATAATCATAATAATAACATTTAATTAATTAACATTGTTCTTCATTATCAAATCAATATTAAGAAAATATAAATTCATTAAATATTGAAAATATACTACAATTAGTAAAATTTCCATTTCCAATATGTATGCGTAGATATGAATTAAAGGAGGAAACTATAATACAATTAAGACGAAATATAAAAACAATTATTGAAAAAATAAAAATATATGAGAGTGAAGGTAAGAAAAACATGGCAAATTTAATAAGCAGAACAAACAATGCAATACATAGCGAAAGGACTAAAACAATACAAGGGAACGATGGGAAAAGGACGGTAAATCAGGGCGAGGGTTGAAATAAGGTGAAAAAAACAAGGGGAGGGTTGATATGCCCTGGTTTACACCAGTGTTCTCTACAAGGGTTGGGGTCTTTTCGCGCGGACTGGATTTCCTTCTAAAACTGGATTCCAGGTTTACGATAAGGGATCAAAGAATTTCCACATTTTCTATAAAAACATGTTTTGGTTTATTGCATTTAATTCTCAACCCACCATGCCACGAGGCATCTCATACACACAAAAAATATATCAAAAGTTCACACCATTTTTTAATGGTCTCTACATGCACAATACGTTCATAGCATTTATTTCCTTTGTTAATATGCAGCCATTAAGTTCACTGTATACGGTATTTTTCCCCCACAATGAATCAGTATATTTAAAAATTAAATTTGGGATGTTATGAAAAACTCGAAATATGACTGTAGACTAGTAATTATTTTTAAGGATGGTAATTTTAAAAAGCTGAACTCTAATTTTCTATCATCAATTTATTACTTGATTCTACTTTGGTAATATAGTTAAGGCGTTTTTTCACCAAACTGCTATTAATAGGTTCACTAATATTAAAAAATAAATAAATCAATAAATAGAAAATACTCAATAAAAGAATACCTAGGCTTTAAATCAAACTTTAGACGTACGCTTGAAAAAGAAATACAAAAATCCATGAGCTAAAGTAGTAGATATGTTTAACCATAACTTGCAAAAAAAAAAAAAAATTAATAACATTTGCTAAAATTAGTTCTGTACTAAAGGGTCAGATAAGGCCTTTGAAAATGTTTACAAGTTAAAAGTAAATAAATAAACACTAATAAAGCAATGATGGGAAGAAAAAAAAATACAATTATTATAAAAACGAAACTGATCCCTTAAATACTTCGAATAAAATAGTGCCAGGACAACGTGGAAATTTAATCTAATCCTAGAGTTCCAATTAGATCGCGAGCAAACAGTTTAGAAGGTTGAGAGAATATCTATCTATATTCAGAGTGGGAACACACAACGGAAGTATACGTTATGGGAAGATAGGAAGATCACTAATCGAAGAACATTCTTTAATTAAGAAGGCCATTCATAGAATCAATAAATATTTATGAGGAATTATAAACTGGACTAAAAGGATTTGGTTCGGGGCGCTCTAGCAGTGCCTAACGCGAGGAACACGACCACTTACACGTGTCTGGAGACTGCGAAGTCGAAGCGAAACATCAGCAACGAAGAAGTTGAGAAAAACAACCTGGAACTGGAAATAAGCTTTGGATTCATCGGTGAATCGCAGGTGGCGCGCTCTTTCAAACCGCGATCGAACTTCCACATTTTCCATATTCCATAGTTGTGTCCACTCTGTGAATATAGCTACTTCTTCACGTAATGGATATTTACAATAACACTGGGATACAACTTTTACAGAAAGTTATATTTGTCGTCTTAGTTGAGATAGGAGTTTTCTTTACTTATAATGTGAACATAACGTAGCAGCTTATTCTACGGAAAGGTGAAAAAAATTTTAAAAATAGTAAAACTCTAACGTCATAAATAGTGAAAGAAAAAATAGCATATAAAATTTGAAAAAAAAAAAACAAAAAAAAACTCTAAGAAAGATAGTTGGAGGGGTGGCCTTGGTACCCTTGGTATTAGCAGTGACGAGATTAACCCTTTTTCACATTGGTGGTTGCTACGTTAAATAAAAACTTTGGCGTATATTAATCAAATACAAAGGAAATAAACTAGTTCATATATATCTACTTGTTACAGTGCTTTAGAAAATGTCTGATTTCTTAATAATATATATTTAATCACGAGGAAAGGAGTGAAAATTAAATGTGCATCAGTATTTATTGTAAAATTAACACAATCTCTAGCCATTTTTTCCCGGTCAATGATGTCTTACTTATATTTTACTTTTATCTTTAACAGATTGTCTTGTGAATAAATGAAGGCGAAACAGGTCAGAATGGACAAGATGACAGCAAATTGAATTAGAAAAGATTGAATCCTATGGGAGGTGAGAATTTCTACAACAGAGAAGGCATAAAGATACAAAGAAAGGGGAGAAGAAGCATTTAAAAGCCTCTTTGAAAAGTTTAGTTTCCAGAAGTGGACAAAGAAAGAAAAACAGTTGCTTGGGGGGAGGGACCTGTGGGGACAAAACTCTAGAATCCTTTGTTCTGGCCCATTTCACCCCCTGAATGCTGGAGGAAGGGTGCAAAGTTAGAGATGAACGCTATTATTTAATGGTCATGTCTACATTATGGAATCTTTTAGTAAGTCATTTGTCTTGGAGAGCCAACCCTCTCCCAACCCCCTCCCGCCTCAAGTGTTAAGTAATTAGTGGGATTAATGCTCGCCCTCCGCCAACAACTAACCAACATGGCCAAGCTTAACAACAATCAAAATTAGTATGCTTTTGGATCAATGAGAAGAAAAAATAAAACATATAAATACTTTTTTTTTTTTAAACCTAGTGGAAACACATGAGAAAAGTCATGAGAAATAAAAAAAATAATTACTAAAATTTTACTGAGTCACACTGAACCAAATATACAGAAACAAGTTTATGAAGAAAGAAGACAAGATAAAATGTTTGCGATAAAATTATTTTCACAATTATTGTAAATTTGACTAGGAACTAGGTCAAGCGAAAATTCTCGTGACTAACAGTCTAAATTCCGACACGATATGACAAGAATGAAACAATCGGATACAATGAACAAGAGAGAATACATTTCCTGTACCGCAGGAATATGAACCACAAGGAAAAGGTACAACTTTGTTAAAGATTAGACGACGAATGAAATATTTTGGACGAAACCTCAAGGACCACTGAAACTGTAAAACTCAACAATCAACACCTCCCCATTCTTAACGTTCCACACTGAATGCCATACTCAGAATATTCAATACCTACATTTTTAAATAAATTAAAATATAAAATCGTCCCATAGTCAGATTAAAATATCATATATAATGTAAAAATAAATGATTACAGTGCAAGTGAGAAGTAAGTGGCAACTAAGATATGTTATTTTTATACATTAATATCAAATGTACCCATAAGATTAATTTAAACTTCAATTACTGCATATTGCACATATTGTCAATAAAAACAAAGAGCTTTCACAATAAGGAAAGTAAGGAGGCTCAGAACGTATATATCAAGAAAACACAATTTAAGTTCCAACAAACTAAAAAATCTTGTAAGGGAATTGGATATCACACTTAAATGGAGTTAAATATAATTCATTATCAGATTATTTAGATCAGGATCAGTGTTAATTGCTTTGAAAAGATAAGAGAAAACAGTTGGGAGGAACTTAACGTGAAAATGAAGTTCAAGAACATACATAAAACATATATTTTTAAACGTTATAGTTTCAAAAGATTTATATAGGTAATGAGAAAAAAATGAGTTGCTAATTCAAATTTAATTTAATTTTCACTAGTGACTTTTTCAGTAGTGATAAATACTGTCCAATTCTTGTCGTTTATTTTTGAATTTAATTATCAGTATTAATTACCAATTTAAATGAATTTGAATTATCAAAAGCCTTACAAATTAATTATAGTAAATTTATTTAGCCATGGAATAGATTAATACAACAAAGACACAAAATTCTTTGAAAGAATTGAAAAAAAAGAAGTCGCCAATAGCCAATAAGGAAAAGTGCACAATCCTTACCGAAAACGTTTTTGCTCAGACAGTTGATACTTTGTGAAAGGTTCAGCAGAGTATGATTACAGACATATCGGTATGCGATCAGTGCACTGCCAAGTAAATGGCTGAAGGGCAATCCACGTGTGAGGGAGGAATTTCCCAATTGTCGTAGCGGGGAGGATCGTACAGGAGCAGGGTGACAGCACGGAGTAGTCAAGGTATGCAGAGCACGTATACGACTAGATAGGGTGTGCTCAATGGCGGGTTAGGAGGGGCACAACAGAACTGTCTAGAGCCAGCTAACTCGTCCCAGAACGTATTCCTTCCTTTTCCTCAATGTATCCTTATATAACTTGGCAATGAGTGGAACAACCGCAAGTAGGAAGTTTATTTACAAAGAACAACACTTATGTAAATAACTATTAAAACCAAAGTAAACTGAAACAAGCCATAAAAGTTGCCAAATGCTTTTCTTTACGTCACTCATGAATTAGTACATCAATTTAGATTTACAAAAGAAAACAGTACAAAAAAGTCAATTCGAATTTTATATTTAATTTATTGAAAAATCAATACAATTAGTTCCCATTTTGAACTGACCCCAACCACCTCTTCAATCGCATATCTCCACAGTCAATGACTTCTTCATCGGTATCAACATATCACTCAGTACTTTAGTCAACTAAAAGTGACGTCACCAATAACATAAAATAAATAAATAGGTATATTCACAGAGCTACAAACATACTACGAAGGTATTAGATAGATAGCACAATTGTTTATGATTCCACACAAAATTTAATACAACATCCTTGGTCTGTACTTCATTTAATGTAACTGAATGTTTATTTAAAATAAAGTCGTTGTAGAGAAACTTTGATAAGTGACAATTTAAAAATCAATTGGTAAATTATAAAGTTACAGAAGTATTAATTATAATTATTAAAAGAGACAGTCATCGTGTAAGCCTTCGTTTTCGGCTGAATTGGCATCTACAGTACGGAGCAGGCAGACCACTGAAACCCGCTAAGAAATAAACATTTATCAGGCATAACACATTTATCCTTTATCAATCCTTTATCGATTTCACGATTTGATGTTTAAAGCTCGAAGGAACTAACTGCTAAAGCAATGCATTTTCTAAATCTAAACATTGCCATGACATCCACTAAGAGTCACATTAGTAGATTTCTCCGAGGAACATATGTTATAAATATACTAAGATAAAGTGAATTATGATCCCACCATTCACCTATTCTATATTAAACCTGCTGTTCAAAAATGTACAAAAAGAGAGTGAATGTGTACATTTAGAATAGAGAGTTTGAAAGACAAAGTAAGTGAATTTATATCCTGAAATGAGAGAGCTCTGAAAGAAGGAATATTGAGGAATACTTGACATAATTATTATTATTATTTGTGTTTAACTGGAGAATTTTTGACCCTGGAGATTGATAATAGAAAATGTGTTGGGGGTAGGTGAAGGGTAGAGAATCCCCCTCTAACAACCTTGACCTAAAACCAACAAATTCTCTACTCATTATTATTCGAGTTACCGAAAAAGGCATTGTAAAGTAAAATAATTGCTTTTTAACAGATAAAGAAGGGATATGAAAAGAGAGAGGTATGCTGCTAACCCCTTTAGTAGGAGGCTAGGGATGGTGTCAGACTTGTCTGGTTTCCATCTGCAACCTCCGGTGCTGAATCCTCAGGTGACCTTGTTCTGTCTTGTTACAGGCTGCTGAAGTGCAAGTGCGACCGGTGGACTAGGCCGGCCAGATACAGGTCGGTGAACGAGGGCGGCCGACATCGCGAGGTCCCAGGCTTGGCGTCCGCATTACCCCTGTCGCTAAGTCTGCAGGGCACACCCGTGCTGACACCGGCGTCTGCCAGCTCGTACCTCCGCACCCCTTCGGCCTTCCCGGACTCCTTCACAGTGTCTGAGCCGAACTAGGCTATGTCCACGGCAACAGTCACTGACCAACTTCCGAGGGCCGTCCTGGCAAAGCGTTCACCAGTGACCGTGACGTCTCCCCAACTCAGCCAACATCACCCACCTTTGAAGACCATTTACCAAACATTATCTAGTCATTAAGCACTCAAGTAGAAATGCATAGTACTTAGAAAACATAGATAACCGTGTTGTAGTTACGTCAATTATGTCTTGATGTGGTAAATATTGTATCAATTCTATGAAGCCGAGAATTTTTATTATCTAATTTGTAAAGCTGTAATTATTTATAATTTCGATAAAATTAGGAAACCTTTTAAAAATAATTACTATTCAACAATAAAATTTACCAAAGATGTGGTTTCATTAATAAAAAGCAATTTCTTCATACTTCATTTTAAAAACATTAGGATTGAATTAAAACTAAGCTGACTTATGTTACGTGGTGTAGAGAGAATCTCAAATTAAAAGTGCTGTTGAACACACATATATAAAGAAGAAGCAAATTGCTTATATTTTAAAATGTATCCCAAGAACGTAAAAAAAGAAATGTTCTTTCGTCTTTATCCTCAAGAACTTTTAAAAAATACAAACAAGAAAAATATAAGATGATAAAGATACGATAAATTTTATTACTGCTGTGGCATTAAAATACTGGAAAACATAACTAAAGAGCCTTGATTCAGGCTGTATTTAGTTTATTTTTATATGTTGAGAATAAAATAACCTCGGGAAAACCATTAAAGAAAAGGAAAACAGATATCTTGTGATAATCCCTATCACTTCTTATCATATTCAAAACTAACAAACTGCCTGGAACGTAGAAATCTTATTCGTCTAGTTTTATTAGAGTCGACTTTAGCTGAGTAAATGGTAAATGAGAGGAGCCGTAATTTATATTTGCATCCTAAGTAAGTCGTCCTGCAGCTGTAATTTTGTTATGCAAAACATAATATATAAATCAAGAAAACAGGGAAAAACTACTTAATCTCAAGAACAAAACTTGATAAGGAATATTTTATATATCTATCGGTCGAAATCTCCATTAAATCGTAATAAAACCTTATGTGGAAAAGAAAAGCAATTCTTTTAGTCAGAAATTTAAAAAAAAAAAAATCAAAATATACTGCCATTAAAATACGTAATATAAATTTAATAAGACCTCCTTTAGAAAATTGGAAAATACAGGCAACCCAGAGAGCAAAGCGTAAAATAGAGATGGATAAAAAAGAATCTAATTTAGATCTATTCTCCTGCTATTATTATGTTATAAAAGAAACAGAGATTTACTTTATATTGCAGATAGGAGACACTAAACAGGGGAGGAAAATAAAAGATAAATTCTTTTTCACTTATACAAATTGCATAAATCTATCTACACCAAGCCATCGAAGTATTAAGAGAGAAGATTATACACACAAATATTATTCACTATACAAATAGACTGGTATAAACAACTGAACTAAATAGAAATACTATAAGGAATAATATATGTTAATATAACGTGTTCCTAAAAAAAAAAAATGTCTATTACCATATTCTATATTCTAAAGATGTTCATGAATGAGAGTACCTGACAAATACATAAGACGAGGAAGAGAATCGGAAGAGATGGAACACTAAGTCTGGCCGCGAATGAAGAGTTGATAGAAGGCTCATCAATCGAGGTTGCATACATAAATATTTTCCTAACAAGTTAATTTCGTTGGAATTATATTACATAAAAGTTTTAAAATTACCTTTTACATTAACTATTAAAATCATTTTTTATGGGGGGGGGGGGGCGAACAAATAAAATTCAACTAACCTCTTCTCATAAGTCCCTCACGTCTACTCCTCATCTGATTTAAATACGAAATGAATTTATACGGCTTGCAATATAACGCCCAACGGTTTGCTAAAAAGACTTCCATTATCCGATTTCTCTAATATATCACAAATAACGCACCTACATATTTGAGCAGGTCATTTTACTCCCTAAGATAGGACGTGGGAAGATAAGCGGCATCACAGCAGTAAGGTGAATAGCTTGATTATTAAGGTGAAATCAAGGAGGCAATAATTATAAAGCGTGTACAAAGAAAAGAATGAAGAGAGGTAGTGACGATGGGGAGGGAGGAGGGGAGGGGTGAAACAGGCAGAATCAAAGCTGGAAGTGAGGAAGAAGAACCAGGACTGCTGGGATTGCTGCTTTGATGTAGCCGAGAACACTTTGAACGAATCCTTTTTTCGGATTTACCGTTCACAACAAGAGGTTTGCGTCGTCACTCGAATTCCAAAGCAGGGCAACATCAGAAACAAAGAACATTTCCCAACAATTCGGAGAGATTTAGTGACTGAGACAGACTACTGAATCCCAGGAGCGTTAGGGGGAGTCTCGGAAATATAGCACTTTTAAAGAAATGGCAATAACACGTAAATCTTAAGCATATTGAAATCTCTGTCTAAAAGTCAAATTCTATTTAGGAAAAGTCATTGCAATATGCTTAAGATTTACGTGCTATTGCCATTTCTTTGAAAGTGCTATATTACCATCAGAGAATAAAACTCCCCCTAACGCTCCTGGGATTCTGTAGTCTGTCTCAGTTACTAAATCTCTCCGAATTGTTGGAAGATGTTCTTTGTTTCTGATGTTGCCCTAGGATAACCCTTAAGAAAATTTGCCATTATCTAAAATCGAGTTTTTTTAAATTAAATATCACGACTGCTAATAGCGTTTTTAATAAAATAAAAAAAAATAATTATTATCATTATGAATTGAAAAACTTACTTCACGTACAAAAGAAAAGTACTATTACAACAAATTTTTTCAAGTAACAATTAAATCTTTAATGTCAACTAAAATCCGCTAGGTGTTGCAGCAAGGATGCGAGAAACTAAAAATTTCGCAAGAAAACAGGCAAAATCTATAGGTTTTTTGGCGCTAAATTGGTGAATAAAGTTTAGGCATACTCTCCTTATAAATTTCATAATTGTTCCTACTGCAACATGTGAAATTAAGGAAAAACGAAGAAAATAAAAACCAAAGATGAAGCTATTTACTTTAAGCTAAAATCTGGTAGTTTCCAAGGAAAAAAAAACAAAACAGAAATTTAATGAAGATTCTACCAAAGTGAATCTATGAAGAGCTTAAAATACACGCTGGCACAAACGGAAAACAAGTTGAGCTGCTTCCAACAAACTGAACAGAGATTTCTTTCTAAAGAATTTTTTTTTTTTAAATTCATTAATTACGTCTTAAACGTGCAGCAACTAAAATAATTACGCCATAAGTAAATCAAAGTGAATCAATTATAGTCATACGGGAAACAATTATTAGATTTAAGTTTACTTGTATATTAATGGCTTAAGCTTAAAAAAAAAAATTAAAAACAAGTAAAATGAAAATAAAAACTACTATAACGATTAATCTCCATTTTATATTAAAATGAAAATTTTCTTATACAAATGTAATATTTCAAATAAAATAAACAAATCGTATCAGAGAACGGACAATGTTCAATTTTCTGAAGACCAACAAGCTCTGAAAAATGTTTCCAACAATACAATACACTAATCTAATGTAAATATATTTGTAATTTAAAAAGTAATTGAATAAAAGGCAATGTAAAAATAAATATCATAGAATAAGCGAGTTAAAACTGTGACGAATTGTATACAAAAAATGCGTATCAGTAAACACAATACTATAAGTACCATAAGTAATTCAAATAAGAAATGTATATTGTTATATATTAATATGTAAATACAATATTGTAATTATCATACTTTAAGTAAGACCACTATCATTAAGACATTGTATTTGGTAGATTTGTTTAAACAAAAAATTATATAAATTGGTAGAAGTAAATAAAATTCTAACTATATGTACAGATCAATTCATTACTTTCAATAAGTAGACATAAAAGTTTTAATTCGCACCACCTCGTGATGAAACTGAGCTCATATTATCTGCTGATATATCGTCTTAGGATTAAGAGTAAATTAAAGTTATTAGTTATATTATTATTAAATATTTATATATTTTCTTAGATGACGCACAGCATAACCAATAAATATGGAGAGGTAGCAAAATGAAAGAAAGCAGAACATGAAGCAACTGAAAAATGAGAAATTCAGGCATTCATTTAATAAGTCATTACTTATCAATCAAGTCATTAATTATCAAGGTTAGATACATAAAATTATGTAATGGGAATCATATAAATTGCCAATATAATTATAAAATACTACCATTCACTGAACCTATTGGTTATTACCTAGTGATTCAGTCAAATACGAAATTCCAGAACTAAAATTTATCAGTGAAGGAAACTTATCGCAAAACTACGATTAAACGTTCCCATTGCATAACACACACACTGTTATTACATTACGAATAATTATTTACAGGAGTAGGTTACTATTAGCAGAAATATTTTAAGTTAAGTGTGTCAAATAGTGATATCTTGGACTGTACTAGGTGTTATAGAAGGTTACCTATATGAGGTATTACATTTTTTTTAAAAACAGTATTACAATTATTCTGCTTTTTCAAGATAATAGGTACAAATATGACAGAAGATTTAAATTTTTATTTTTGATGAATTACAAGATCATCAAGGTTTGATAAATAAGTAATATTTTTTTATTAAAATAGGTTTCTAATTCAATTATACATGTTTTTTCATTTCATAACAGTTCTTTGGGGGCATTCTTAAGAATGATGGAACAGATAATTAAAAATATGAGACATTTTTAAAAAGTCTATTTTTTTTTTGTAAACCTATATTAATGCTGAATTCGATTCATCATCCACTGATAAAAATAAACAAATAGTGAGTGGAAATAAAGAGAAAGGGGAAAATAATCGGGAAAAGGGGATTGTTTACTAACTGGCACTTCCAAGTGGTGTATAAATAAGGAAAGTCAAACAATGATATTTACATAGAGAGATGAATGACCCTTCCAATGAATCACATCCATACGAATTTCACAACTTTCAGAGTGACACTCAGCTGTCGAGTAGTATGTCAGAAGTAGTATGTTAGTCAGATATCGATCAGCCCATTATATTTTTACTGGAGTGCTTCTCATACATTCGATGGAAGAAGATGAATTACCCGAGTGTAATACGTATGTCATCGTGTGTTCGGAGGGACATCCCCTCCTAGAAATCTTTAAGAGGACAGTTTGAAGTGGAATATGCTCGATTTAGGGGTGGACACTTAAATTGATAGAAGGATAGTAACAAACATAAAAAAAAAAAAAAAAAAAAAAAATTTCTATCAAAACATTAAAGAACTACTGTAGCATATGATGAGTGCAAAAGCTGCTACAACTCTGCTGATTGTGCTTTTTTATTAATTTATTAGGGCTGATTTAAATGGAAAAAATCCAGGAAAAAAAAACGTAAAACCTAAAAGATTAATTAAGTAAAATCAAATGCCATTAAAGAGAAAGTTCAATCAAAGGCCAATCTCGAGAAAGTGAGTGGTGAGAGGGGGGGGGGGGCAAAGCCATCCTATTTCATTAGCTATAAATCGCATTGAGCGATTTTGCAAAAAAAATTACAGATCATAAGTGTCTAAATTAATTTAATTATGTATTTTCTTTCACAATTAAATAAAAACGATTAAACAATTTGGGCACCTCGTAAAAAATCCCTTCCCCCACACCTTATTCCAATAACAAACATATCCCTTCAACAATTTTTAAAACTAAATCTGATATAGAACTTGGTTTAACAAATATTGACCTTATTAACAGACATATTCTTATGTTATGTATTAAATTGTATAAAATTACATTTCAAACCTATTATGCTTAAGTGTAATTTTCATTATAACACTCATAATAAGGGAGAAATCAAGATTTCAAATTTTGGTTTTCATTTAAACCCCAATCAACCTTTTACGATATCAGTAAAAAACTAAAAGGTTTTTTTTTTTTTTTTTTTTTTTTTTTTTTTTTTTTTTTTTTTTTT
>KZ807650.1:305009-323266 GCA_000696205.2 Oncopeltus fasciatus | reverse complement strand
GATATATATATATATATATATATATATATATATATATATATATATAGTCACACACACACACACATATGTGAATAGTATAACCACTATTTCTCGAATAATGACAGGAAACACAAAACTTTAATCGAGGCAGTATGTATTTTATTTCTAAACAACATAAGCCATTCAGTCTCAAAGAAAGATTATAGCTAAGTGTAAATAAATATTAATAATTAACAAACATTATGAGTCATAAATAACAAGTTATGGTTTTATAAACCTAATAATTATGCTACATTAGCCCTTAATGTAGTTTGTATAATAATAATAATAATTCCAGGATAGCATCTTTATTCTAACTATGATAGGGGTAATTTTAAGTAATTCGAACCTGATATATTTATTAGGGAGAGAGGAAATAATTTTATTAAATTTTTATTTTCCCTCAGAGCTCCCTCCCACGTCCCTGATTTCTCAAGATAAAAAAAGCTTTATCTAGTAAAGTAGTTATATGCTGGCTACAAATCGTGCCGAATTATCAAGCAAACACAAATTCATGGGGTTCACGAATCCCAACTAAAATCATCTTAGAATATTCGTTGAATTTTCTTCTCCCCCTCCGCTAAATCCACTTCAAAAGAAAAATATATTCACGATTACTACACTAAACGATGACAAAAGAAAGCTAAGAAAGCCAGAAGGATCAAAGATTTCTAACAAGGAGGAGTTGAATACTTCCAGGGAAAATGTCTTTTCCTAAGGGTTTATCATGCCAAGAGTGGCTCACAGAAAGGCAAAGGAAGGGTAAAAACCCGCCCTGGTGAAGGCAAGACAAATTCCGAGGCAAAGAATAAGACCTCCCATGGAATTCATATTACATGTCAGACAAGGAACACAGACCCACGGAAGCAAATAAAGATGGAAAGGAAAGTGGAGAGTCCCAAGAAATCCCACACAAAGCCTAGACAAGAGAACGACCGACCAAACGCCGTTAAGAGCACAGGGGAGCAAATGTTATCTCACTAGTAATAAGAAGGAAAATTGACCTCAAAGTTATACAGATAATATAAACATAATTAAAATAAAAATAAAAAATGTGGAATTTAATGATTCACTATTCACACACACAAAAAAATAAAAATAAGACTCTAATTGGGAGAAGCGGATATGTAATGTAAGCTGGAGTTGTGTGTTTAAGGGAATACAATGAAGGCTACGTGTGGTTAGTACTTCAGAAACGACTTATATAAAGAAAATATAATAATCGTTAAATGTTTATTTTTGTTGGGGTTCGGTCAAGGTAGATCCAAAAGGTTTAAAAAAATGTATTTTTTTTAATTATCTGCCAACGTTTTAGCTTACGTCGTAAGCCATCTTTAGGGCTATCATGATGACGACAGGGTACGTCCTGTCCCTAGGTTCACATTTTCATGACTGGAAGTTCTGAAAGAACTACATAGAAAAAATTTCTTCAACTTATTCAAACATTTTCAACATTCTGAAAAAACATTAACCCTCCTTCAAAATAAACCTGTCAAACATTTTCCCAGTTCCAAAAGTTACTTATCCGCAATGGTACCCTTCCTTCTCCTTAGTCCTTTTATTGCCTCTTTTGAAACAGGCGGCTCTTCCTTTGTACCTACGGCCTCTTACCCCCCACCCTTCCACCACTCACGGTGTCCTTCTCATAAATATTTTTTTACTAAACCATTCCCCTTAATCATGAAAACGTGGACCTAGGGACAGGACGTCCCCTCTCATCTTCATGGTAGATAGGCGTGGTAAATTGTTTTCTGCATAATGAATTCCTCTACATAGTTTACTACATTCATACTTTTGATATCACATTAAATTTAATTAAGGCAAATCAATATTATAACATTGTAAATCATTTATTTTCATTTTCATTTAATTTTTACTTTTATTTGTATTCTTGTGACATTTCAACAGCCCTGAAGTGGCTTACAATGTAAACCGAAACACGTTGATAATTTAAGAAATACTTATTTTTAAAGTGGTATTTTTTGGATACCTTGACTGAACCCCAACAAAAAAAAATCTAATAATAATACCTACGGTCAAAAAAGCTCTCCATTTGAACTAATAATTTGAGTCACTTTGAATTGAAAACCCTATATCTAATAGACGTTATATTACGTTTCATATTTATTCAAATAATGATTTTAAATGAAATTTATATATTCTAATAACTATTTATAAAAAATATTCTAAAATAATCCTATAAATAATGATATAGAAATAGAAAAATGAGGAAAGGAAATATTACATTACAAGGGTATGATAACAAAGGTCGCTACCTAAACTTATCAAAACTAAACTATATTGGTCGGTGGAGTTCTGTTACAGCGTAGAACGGGCATTTTACACGTGAAGAGTTCCTATTCAGGACAAACTTTAGAATATTCAAATTTCGCTCTAAGAGCTTTGAGAGCTCTAGAGAGCGGGAAGCGGAGAGTCCGACGCCAAGTCAGAAAGGAAGTCGAGGTGCGAGCTTGAGAACGCCTCGTCAAAACTTGTGTTAGCCTGCAACCTGTTTCGGACAGGAGACTCCCAGGGTGAAAACGTACCGCTGAACGTATGCTGTACCATATACTACTCCCAGAAATAACTCAAGCTTGAGAGAAGCGAACCTTGTAATTAGCAGTAGGACGGAAATAAAAATTAATATTTTTTGTATTTATTTGTGTGTAAATATCCGAATGCATAGCTGTAACCCAGTAATCCTACCTTAACATTGAGAAGAGACGTATTATTTCTTCGATACAAAAAGTCAATCTACAATTACCACACCAATAGCTGGAAGATCCTCAGATGCAAGTCGAGACACACACACACAACTCCCATGTTTTGTAAAACTAAATTTGCTAGATGTCGCTGCTCTAGGTCCGCCACTTCCAACTGATTAAACTCAGTGAACGAATCTCACAAATTTACTTTCACAACTTTATTTACATTTGAGTTTTTAGAAAACATTAAGCCACAGAACTCAATACATGACATAACAGAGCTGTCAACTAAAACATTAGGAAACACACACACAAATATATAAAATTGAAATTTATTTTNATTAATAAAATGATGTATGGTTTAAAACACCAGTGATAATTGTAATATTATAGAGAGGTACATTTATAGTTTGAGAGATTCTACTCAGTGGAAGTTAACAATATGTTCCATAATTAAGCGACACAAACTTGATATTTGAAGCCTCTTCACTTCAGGCAAACCACATAAGTGGGAACGGAGTTTGAGGGTACTTTCAAAGTGAGTCGTCAAGGGGGGGAGAAGGAAGTGTGATATAATGGAGTGAGAGGAGAGTGAGAGGTAGGGAAGATACAGAAGCAGAAAAGGGGAGGAGACAGGATTAGCCAGGAAGGGTAAATATCTGGCCTAGTGTTAGTGTTGGGGGCCCACACGGGAATCTAGTAGCAGATATAGAAATAGCAGTGGCTCTTCTCGAAGTCAGAGCACATTTGTCTCGGGGGCTAATCAACCCCTTCAGGAACCGCAATGCGGGGGAGTCACGGCTTTCTTTTTCATTATCAGCAACACTTACAACAAGTTAAATAAATAAATAAAAGAGGAGTCTATTTCAGTTAAGGGAAAACATGTATACTTCATTTTTTTTTAATTAATATTAAAATATAAAATTTTTTATGAAAATATTGGAAGAGCGGAGAAATGGATAAATGACTCAAAAATGGTAAACGAAAAGACTGAAAATTGCCCTTTCAACTAACTAAAGATACTTTCTAGCTCTGAAACAATTCCAAAAAGAATTAATGAACATTTAGAAACAACAAACGTCCTAAAATGGTTCACAATAATAAACAAAAAAAAATAATTATTACACAAGAGTGAAATTATTTAGAAGTACTACAATTAATCACTCAACTAAAACGAGGAAGATAAAGAAAAGAGAGAAGAAACTATTTAAACCAATTACTTTAGCATAATAAGAAAATATGAAGAAATACACAAAATAAAATCTTCAATGAATAAAACATCCAAAGAGAGAGAGAGAGAAAAAAGTGCCATAACAGTAAAATATCCTTAATAAGATAAGAAACATTTTTATAATAAACTAAGAAAAGAAAATAATTGTAATAAATTAATTAAAAAAGAAAGAGGGAAAAGATATGCAATTGTAATTAATAAAATGTTTACTAACGAAAAAATATACCCTGGAATATATTACGATAAAAAAATTAACAGAGGCACTTGTAAATTTTATAATATAATGGTCATTATAATATGATTGAGGAGGCATTGGTCTCAATTGAAGCTGAAAAATCCCTGGTAAATTTAGGGGTAAACCTTTGGGGTTATGCTTTGGCATACGGTCAACAATAACATGGAAACATGGAGAAAATAGTGCAAGGTACGTATACGGGCACTTCGGGGGTGGCCAGGGGGTAAGAGTGAGTGGCGGTGGGGGGTGGGAGGATTGCTTTATTAACAAATATTAACTTGAACGATTACTTGAATCCTACTCAAACTATTGGCTCAGAGAGTACAATCTAATTACATGCAATAAATTAGCTCTAATTTATCGTTTATTTTTATGAAATCATTTATTTTTCTTGGCGTTTGGTATGCATTTAAAAATAATCTTAAAACAATTAACTCTTCCCCTACCATACGGTAATAATAAATACTACAAAATGAGAAACTCGAATTAAAAGTTATCGCAGAAACAATCAAGGCGGCAGATTCGCTGAATTTTATTCTGTCCAACTATTAATTAAACATTTGGACTATTAACAACAAATTATTAAAAATAAACTAGAATATTATATTACTCACAAACTATACACACTAATTCCCCACGTATTTAACTCTATTGATCACATCTCATTTCCGAAAAATAATATTTCAAGGAAAAGTAAACGCCACAACCTTATCAACTATAATATGGAGACTCCAAGGATTTTGCCTATCAAACTTAATCAAAATCAGAATTTAATAGTCTTTAAAAACAAACCACTTTCTGAATACTAGATCGTATTTATGTCTCATTAAGACGAACAGACACGGGAAAACAATGGTTATCTAGGGATATAAACTCGCTAAATAAATACCATAGTGCAACACATAAAAACAAGTAAGAGAATGTAAAAGACAATATTCAAAAGAAGGAGCCATGAGATTGCGACATCACCTAATGCTACTCTGGAAAAACCAGATAAAATACTTTGGAATGCACTCAGACAAAGCCTTATCTTCCGTAGAAGTAATAAAGTAAACAAAATACCTGGAACAGAACAAATAAGATGTTTGCACAATACAGCCTTGTTTCCTTTGAAACGTTCCTTCAGATTCAAACATAAAATGGAGAAATAAAGTAAGCACGCGTACATTACCAGAAGATATTACATTCAGGACATGTGCAAAAATGCCCTTACATTTATGTGGAATTTGCCTAACTCATCTCACACGTATTCTTACAGCAGTAAATTTAACATTTCCTCCGGGAGAATAAAAATAATAGCTCAAATGGAGAGGTTTTTTGACCGTAGATATTATTATTAGATGATTTTAGTTGGGGTTAAGTCAAGGTAGTAGTCTACCTAGGTAGTAGTAGAACCCCAGCAAAAAACATCTAATAAACATAATAGCTCACCAGGTTGCATTTTATATTTTTTTGAAATTTTTTAAACCTTTTCAAAAGAGAAAAATAATAAATTTATTGTATATAATTGGTAATAAGTTAAATTTTACACTTTTAGTTATTATTCTTCTAAGAAAAAAGAAAAATACACAAACATAAATAAGCAAATTATTTAATCTTCAATTTTAGATGGAGGAAGTACTAAAAATCAGACTTATTTTAGCGATAATGCAAGATAATTAAATACTTAAGATAAGATGAGACATTTAGAGAGATGAAATTCCAAGTTGTGAAAAGTATGAGACTTATTAGGAATTATGAAAATAGGAATACATTTTTATAAATTTAAAGTGTAAAGAAAAGTTAGATGTTCAATAAGATTGAATCTGTAGAACTTAAATTTAGAATATAATATTTAACATTTAATGTTACGAAAATAATAAAAGAAGATCTAAGAATATCTAATTTGTATTAATTAAATTAATCCAATCCCTACATCTATCATATCATTAAAATTCAAACAACGGTTTATAAAACGAATTTTTTAAATAACCAATTGCGAAATAAATATAAGTACGACTCAAATCACGATATATTGATACATATTCGCGAAGAGAAGTGGAACCTGCAGGGAATGTATGACAAGGGAAGACTATGAGAACGGGGTCCGGGGATAGCCGAGTCGAGTCCGCGTCTTGCGTTCGCAAATAAGTCGGGGGAGCAGCCCAAGTCTGAGAGTACTTTCAAAGTGAGTCGTCAAATACAGCCCTTAATTAGACTCCTCTGGAGGAGAAATCCTTCACCCCTCCGGAGAAGTCTACCCAAAAGCAGTACTCGCTGCAGGGGTAGGGATAGCGCACCTAGTGAACCACTGACAGACTCTTATCACACCCTAATAAAAATAGACGTAAAACTAACTAATCTAGTGCATCAAGATGCGAATTGATGAGATGAACGGCTGGAACAAGAATGACTGCAAAGCTACAACAATACATCACAAGTTCACAAATATACTGGGCATGTAAAACACTAAACACAGTATATATCTGAGTCGCAGTAATTGTTCTGCAGTACAATTGTTCAATAACTGCTTTTAAATATAAATTTTATCATAAATCTCATAACTGAATAATAAATTTAAAAAAGAATACAAGCCTCTTGGTGAGATCTAGAACTCAATGTCTACAATATTAATAATAATACTTAAATGAACACTTATTCAAGCTATTATTTCAGCAGAAATAGTGATAGCATTAATAAAATGATGTATGGTTTAAAACACCAGTGATAATTGTAATATTATAGAGAGGTACATTTATAGTTTGAGAGATTCTACTCAGTGGAAGTTAACAATATGTTCCATAATTAAGCGACACAAACTTGATATTTGAAGCCTCTTCACTTCAGGCAAACCACATAAGTGGGAACGGAGTTTGAGGGTACTTTCAAAGTGACTCTCGAATCAGAGTTAGTTAACGGCTGGAATTGGTCAAACGGAGAGGGTAGACAAGAGATAAAAATTATTTAAAAAAAATATCATTGAGACAACTAAGATTAGGAAGAAATTTATGCAAAGAAATTTGTTTAAAATGTTATTTTTAAATTAGACGTTAGATTAACATAAAGGTATAAGATGGAAGATGTTTAATAATGTGACTACAAAGGTTGGTTTTATTATGAAAATGTAGCAACCAAATTCGGTATTTAGCCTTTTTTTCTGTCAAGGGTATAAAGTATAAAAAGCAGAACAATTTTGGATGAAATCAGTTGAGCGAGTATTAGTGTAACGAAATGAATTATTGGCTTAAGTAGGAGTAAAATTTCATTTTCTAACACATATGTTCCACGAATTATTTAAAAGACTAATTAAAATGGACATTTAAGAGTTTAATCAGGTACTTTATACTTCGCCCCCTCCCCCAACCTTAATGACCACCCCTATTTTCTCATCACTCTCTCCGGCGATCAAATCAAACAAGTCGCTTATTCTTACTCATAAACACCCTTATCGAGAAATGCGAAATCTTCTTGGTTTACATAGATCCGGTGAGACTGACTTTTTAAACTTACATATGCATGGATAATATCAACAATTATTAATGAAATTCTAACATTATTCAACTTTGTTTTAATAGTAGAATATTTCCTCTCTATAAAAAAAAACTGAATTCTTTAAAGGATACTGTCGCCTCATATTCCCCAAGAAAAAGGTGAATGTAACATTCAGCTTTAACTAAATTTAGTTTTCGACGCCATGTTCATTCTGCAGAACTACCAATTAATATGTATAACCGCTCATCACGTAAAGCCAGAAGGATCATATGTGCAAGAAAAAAAATTAAGGAGTAGTTCTCTAGGAAACGGCTTTGGGATATGCGTATTGAATGATATATGTGAGGACATGGAAGGATGATGGCCACGAGGGAGTTATAACCTAAGAATTCTGGAAGATGCAGAAATACGGATTCATTTCAATTGGTTGGATGGAACGGGAATAAATGGTAAACACAAGTCTACAGGCGAATATTTAACGGGCCAGAATACTTCGAGCTCAGCTTTGACAAGTTTTATATGAAAGACAAACACAATTATTCTATTCACATAGGCATTTGAAAGAATATACGTACATCATTAAATTAAAGATCATTTTCATCTAAATTGAGCGGAGGATTAAGAGGGTAGATTGCAGCACATGTCAAGTAAGCAATAGATTGGACGGTTCGCCAGAAGATGGCTCTCACATCGCACTTAGTTCACTCTTTGAACGCTAGGTTGTTCCACTAACTGTGATCATATTCATACTTTCAATTTAACATTTTCCAAATAAAAACTGCCATTGCATTTACAGTATTTTTCTTTTATCACGATTATTCGTTTTAAAAATAGAAAAAATTATGAATCATTTACTACACTATTTTTGTATAAAACAGAGCTTCAGTGTATAAGGATAATAAAATATCTATTAAAATAAAAACACATACATTTTTTAGCTCTCAAAAAACATTTTTAATATTCATATGACATAAATCACCCTTTTAAATTAAAGCCAATTAACCATGTTTTAGAAAGCTTAGTCATATACATAATATTAGTAAATGGAGAAAGACATATGTATCTTATACAGGAAAACAAACAAATATAATATTTTCCATGATTTTCAATCAAAATTCTAACTGGTGACTGCCTTTCTAATTCCACGATTAACTACATATGACAATAGCGGATGATCAATAATTTAGTACAAGTAGAACATGAAAACCCGAGTAAGATTTAACTGCCTAAATAAAGAAGAGAGAAAGGGGAACATATGGCTCCTAATAATATTCCTAAATTGATTTAAGCTATTCATAAATATGTTCTTAATATTTGAGAGGGGTGGTCACCTTTTCTCCTCAAGTGATTGACATTGAATGTCATTTTTCTAAATTCATTGTGGTGATCAAATTAAAAAAATTTTTTTATTTAACAGAATGTAATAAATAAATAAAAGTTTAATAAAATATCCAGCGATCGCCATAAACTTTGAAAAAATTATTAATTTGCGTTTATTTCGATCTGCATGTTTTTTTTTCTTAACAGAAATACAGCTAAATAGATGATTAAAGCAATGTGCTTCTAAAATAACACTTTCTCTACTCTTAAGCAAAAGCGGAGAAGAACTTTTATTCAGCCACATAAAGGTATCGAAGTTAATACATTGATTTCTTTGAAAGAAATATAATACATATTTATAGTGTTTAGAACATCAATCAGTAGACAAAATAATAAATAAAAAAAATAGTAATATAAAATAATTTAGATTAACGTATATAACTTTTTAAAATAAAATATTTATTATAAGTCCTTCATAATATTAAATTGGTAGGTCAAATGTTTAAAAAAACAAAACAAAACAAAAACAAACATAGTCTCCTACTGTAAAATATGTGAATATTACTCAAATAAGAAAGTAGAGAATAATAAAAAAAAATGTGCATTGGTCATTAAAATGCTACCCAGAATGCCTAGATCAGCATGAGGAACAGTTCGCGGAGAGGCCACGAGAATGCGCCACTTACTAACTCAAAAGAAATTAAAATTATAACAAACATAAATAAAAACAAATTTAAGAAGAATAAAAATCCTTCATATTCGATAAATAAAAATATTGAATATAAGAAATTAGCACAGGAAAAACATCAGCAAAAATACAAGTTAAAATAATTTCTTTAAGTAATACTACAATTTATATTCTTATAAGACTTTAGTTGGGGTTCGGTCAAGGTAGATCCAAAACCTCCTTACATAGCTTTCTACATTCAAACTCTTAATATTACATTATATTATTGCAATTCTCTATTATATTAATTTCAATTGTGATTGTTTTCTCATGACATTGTATTTCTACACCCCTGAAGATGGCTTGCAATGTAAGCCGAAGCGTTGGCAGATAATCTTTTGTTAAAAAGTACATTTTTGTAAATTTGTGTTTTTTGGATCTACCTTGACCGAACCCCAACTAAAATCATCAAAGAATAATATCTACGGTCTACAAACTCTCCTTTTACCAGTATATATATTTTGTCTTTTAAAAAAAGCAATGCTAATTATTAAGAAACTAAAAAATCAATTAAAAGAAAATAAATTATCATAAAATATTAATTATTCATCAACCAAACGGAAAAAAAAATGCTGTATATTTCCATTTCCAAAATTATTCCAAAATATTATAACATCTGGCTAACACTCATTTTACAGATACTTTTTTAACTCTGACTCAAATAGTTAAGCATTACCTGAATATATATAATAATAAGTACATAACAATAGTTTTCATTAGCGTAAGGCAGACCAGATATTAATGTTATTGTTTTGCATTATAATTAAAATCTCAACACCAAGGTTGTGTATTAGTCAACAGTCACGGCCTAAAGATACTTAAAGCTGATTATATATATATATTGTGTGTTTACTGTACTCTTTCTCCTTCCAATATATGCGATATATATAAAAAATTTATAATATATATCGCAGCAACATTGTTGGCTATTTGACCCAATCCAAAATCAATAAAATGATCAAACCACAAAATCATTATTATTATTTATCAAGGATTTCTTTGAAAAAAAAAAGACAACCTAATATTCAACAAATTTTAGCAACAGGAACAAACGAATGCTTAAGAAGAAAAATAAGGTTTTCAATAAAACAGCAAGCTTACCCAGAATTCTGTAGAAAGGCGGACCTCCGAACGGTTCCATTTAAGGCCACCAGAATGCAGAGAAGTATCAGTTAAGGGTTATGAGGATTTGAGGAATTGAGGATAGCATAAGGGAGAGAAATAGGTAAAACTGTAGAATCACCCAGCTAACTCCAATAAATAACGCACACCATTATTTAAGAATTTATTAAACTTACCTGGTATTAAAAAAAGTGAGGGGAGAAAAAAAAAAAAAATATTAGATGACTTATGTTAATAAATGAATAATATAAAATAATAAGTCTTCAATTAAGCAAAACATTTAAGGAAACTAACTAGGCAAAATAAGTAACAGATACATGAATAAACATATGCATATATCAAGGAGTAGAATACTACATATGAATAAAATTTTACTTCATAAGGATTGTATTGGTGTTTCTTTCATAATAGGGAATATTATGAACTAAATTATGAATAATTAAAGGATAAAGAAATGGGATTTCGAAGGGCATTAAGACAGACCATACTAGTAAAATATTTTTATTTATTAGAAGAGATTATTTATTTCATTCATAAAAGAGTTAAGTAGCCCTCTCCTAAATATAATTCCTGTCGCTAAATAAGACATACAATGGGACCGGAAGGTAGGTCGTCACCAATCATACACTGTCTAAAAGTTAAGTCCATTAAAAAGTAATAAAGATTTTGGAACTCTCCACTGAAGCACCGAAGCCTAATTCTCACTACAAAGGAAAAAGTCGACGAGTCAGCAAACATTTAAATATGTGAGATATCATCCAATTATGATAGTATGACGAAATCTTTTTGGGGCATACAGAGCCCTGGGGGAGGACCGAACCAGAGTACCATTTGTGCCACTAGTATTAAGTCCCAATGTACCCCAAACTATACTAGCTCTGTTTCAACAAAATACACGACAAGAAGAGTTGATAGAAAGCCATTTGTTAAGACAAGTCAAGTAAGAGTCGGCAAAAGTATAATCCAGGTAGACTGCTACTCATAACAAACCCGCCAAACTACTGGAGACATCTTTAGTTCCAGGCATGTACCGACAGATGGCAGGGTGATGTCCTACCGCTCAGCCGATCGATAGTGCATAGAGAGCGAACGCGGGCTCCCCCAAACCGACAGCTAGCTATAGATCAATCTTTCAAAAAAATAAAATAAAATAAAATAAATAAATAAATTGAATTAAATAAAAAAATAATCAACATACAACTTAGTGAAGTTCATTCACATTCAGCAAGAAATACAGATCAGCAAATTACCTGAAAAAAACAAAAAAAACTTTTAATGATATTTAAAATAATAAAGACACCAATAATTCCTAAAAAAAACAAAAAAAAAACAAGATAAATGATGAAATTGTCTTTAGGAAATATAGTAATTAGTATAAAAATAATACAATAAATACAAAAAATTAATACTTCTCTTTTTTTAAATCTGATTTTTTTAAATATTCTATTCCCTTGAAGTTCTTGTATAAAATCATGAATATATATTTGACATAGAAAAAGGCTAATTAACTTTTAGCCAATAGAGAGGAAGCAGAGATAATTTATCTGAGATATTCAGTTGTGGATGCAAGTAAAATAGCAATTAGGAACTGCGAATTTTCACAGACTACTTATTTTACAATTAAGTCGCACTTGTCGGATTATGGAAAATAGTTGGATATAAATAAAGAAAAAAAGGAGTGAGAGAATAACTGTCCAAGAGAGGCGGTGGATGTGAATGACAGGGCTTATCAGTTTTTCATAATAATAATAATAGTAATAATAATGATATATAAAAATAGGAAGATGGAAATTCTTCAATGTCTATTCTGCCGTTATATGTGTTGTGTAGGACGTTATGTAAGTTTAGACTTTCGGAAAGTAAGAATATTTATTGAAGTGGCACAGCTCTAAAAGTAGTGAAATTGTGAAGTGAAATGTGGATAGTCATGGATAGCCTGTGTTTTGTTTGGGTAGTTTTTATTTCTTCTGTGTTGATGGTTTTGACTGATATAGGAGGCATTGTTTGTCACTAATATAGGGTCTATGATATTTGGAAGTGAGAGAGGGGATTTTATATACCATGTTGGGTCTACCATATTACGGAGGGCAATAGAGTCTATAAAGTGGCAAGTATATAGAAGTTTACTATTTGGGGGAAGAAGTTTAGTTTTAGAGCAAGATTTCCTGGTAAACATCTAAATTTTATAAGAATGGTTTCGGATATAAGAGAATGAGCGAAAAATCATTGTTTAAATATCAGAAAGAGACGATTAGTTGACAACTCAGATTTAAAAACTAATTATAATGAATAGAGTGATTTATAAAATGATATAAAAACACACACACTACCTCGTTGACCGAACCCCAACTAAAATCATCTAATGGTAAACAATATTTATTTTCTAAACAATATTGAAGACAAATGTCATTTTTTCAAGGGTTTAAATAGTACTTAAGAGCATTCACTTAATACATTACAATTTGTTAAATTACATACAGTCTACTTGTTGTATGAAAATAACATAAAATTAATTTCGAAAGGTATTGTCTAGAGCGTTTAGGGAATATAAAGAATAAGTTTGCGAAAGAGTAAACTCATTTCCTCTATTTTCCAGCGCCGATTTTGCAATTTACCCGCGTGCCCTACGATTCCAGATATGAGAGTGATTTGCAAAACGCCCCGCAATTGACTGGGAGCTTACTTAGTCCATACACCCGGGGAAAGTGGGAGAGAAGAAAACCCATAGACTCTGACAGATTCGAGTTCGGCCTCCCAGATTTGCGAGATTGACTACAGAGGAATCGGGCATAACTGGATCCACAAGAAAAGTATCACAGTATCACATTAGTTATCAGGGTTGACAACCAATGTGACAAATAAAGGGGGGGGGGGCGCTGTAGAAAACAGCCTTCAGAGTGAGACTCCTTCTACCAGCAGACGTCACAGCAAGATCTCTACGAGATACTATTCAGAAACTAAATCAATTTCCCTACTGTAATGGAATCCTAGCATGCCTGCTTTGACAGATGTCTCCGACTTCGACAAGGATGAAGGATCTCTCCAATCGCGTTTTACTTCAAATTAATACTCAAACTGACAGATAGTAGTTTCTTATCGTAATTCAATTCCAGTTTTTCTATAAGATAATATATAAATCTTCATTTTCTTCCAGAGATTTATCTCAAACACATACATTTATTTTAGGGCCTGAGTGAAGTGCACACAAGAGTAACAACAGAATATTATCTCGTTTATTCTCTGGGAGTTCAGAGAGTTTTGTTTGTTAGAAAACGCCAATTACGAAGTCGGTTACTACACGCTAGCAAATGATAAACTGCAGGATGATCCATCTAGATGCCACCACAGAGGAGATGCAATATCAATATGGAGTTTAAGAATAGCACGAAGGGAAATGACATCATCGATTCCTACACCTCTACATATTTACAGAATAATAGTAATAAATAAAAAAAAAGGTATTTATAAATAGAGAATTTTGGTTGGGGTTCGGTCAAGGGTGTAACCAATTATCCAACCTTGACCGAACCCCAACAATAATTCTTTATTAATAATAGCTACGGACAAAACCTTTCCATATAAATGTATATATACTTCTGAATGAATCAGTTTCTTTAAGAATACAACATCTTACAATCTCATATGTACAAGCGGACGAAGATGACTCTTCCTGAAATTTGTCAATCCAACAAAAACCAAGGACCTATTTATATGTTATAGTCACCTATTTTAAGCTATTTTCAATGAAAACCCTCAATTAATTTCATAAAATTCTGTTTTAGCCGATTCGGAGAAAATTAAATCCGGTTTAAAGCGGAAGGCATTTTTTTTTATTCCATTTATATTTTATTCAGCGTGGGTTAAAATTAAAACAAAAGAAAATGACGTGAATGTGCTTTTTCAGTACTATTAACACAGCACAGTTCGTTAAAATTCAGTGATTGTAGATAAAGTTAAATTATGTTCAAATGAAAGTATTTCTTTATATAGAATCAGTCAAACTAAATTTGATAACAAACAAAAAAGAATTAAATGAGCGCTAGATATAAGGATATAAAATAATATATTCAATATATTAGTATTAAAAGAATGATGACCAACATTGTGGGTTATAGTGCGTCACTTAAAATGCTGCATGAACTGCGTATATTTCACGAGTTTCATTATAAACTGACAACGTTGAGAAAAATTAACTAATTAGCTCTTTTAATCAATGAGATCAAAGAGCCTAATCACAAAGGCTAATTGCAATCTGCCTGGAAGAGAGAAAAGCGAGGAGTGTTTCTTCTGAAGATGCAAAAAAAAACGTTTCGCTAAAATGTTAAGCTCATTATAAAAATTAATAAAAATATTAAGCGTTACACCAATCACTAATTTACACGGCATCCAACACAGAATGTATTTCTTTTTTTTACAACATGTTTTAATTCACACTTATCGTCGTTTAATTAATATACAATACTGAGAAGTCTGGAGGGATAAGGAAGGGTAGCCGGGAAGCTATCGGCTTTTAGAGTCCATCAATGATACAGAGTTAGTAACCTGATTCACAATAACCTCAAGGAGTACATAAAAGTAGGGTCGGTAGCAGTCAGTAACCTGATTCACAATAACCTCAAGGAGTACATGGAAGTAGGGTCGGTAGCAGTCAGTAACCTGATTCACAATAACCTCAAGGAGTACATGGAAGTAGGGTCGGTAGCAGTCAGTAACCTGATTCACAATAACCTCAAGGAGTACATGGAAGTAGGGTCGGTAGCAGTCAGTAACCTGATTCACAATAACCTCAAGGAGTACATGGAAGTAGGGTGGGTAGCAGTCAGTAACCTGATTCACAATAACCTCAAGGAGTACATGGAAGTAGGGTGGGTAGCAGTCAGTAACCAGATTCACAATAACCTCAAGGAGTACAAGGAAGTAGGGTGGGTAGCAGTCAGTAACCAGATTCACAATAACCTCAAGGAGTACATGTAAGTGTGATCGGTAGCAGTTGAACTAAATCTGCCGATTGTGGGCGCATTGACGACAGACATTCCCCAGTAGCTGCAGGGATATTAGTGAGAAGGAAGGATAATTACGGATGACGAATGAAACAAGTGGAACTCTCTGACGGTGGACACGGAAAACCTCTCGTTGCGGCTAGCCCAAACCTGACAAGCAGACCGCGCTCCAGAATCTCACTATTAATCACAACATGGGCGAAATGTCGACGGACGTTGTCCTCCACTTCCCAACCTCCATTTTCCTACACAAGACCTCACTTGAGGAATCGAGTGGAAACAAGATAGTCAAGCAGGAGTCGCGCTAACAAAACTGATATCCATTTTGCAAGTAGATGTAGATTGAATTTCATCATAATGGCGAAATTTTCTTCCGAAAAATAAAAAAGTGATAGGACCCGCCCAACAATACCTAAATAATTTCTTCCACAAGCATTTGACGTATTGCCATCGACATAAATCTGATAAAACCACATTCTATACGTATATCAGTTACAGCAAGACAATTCGTAACTTTTACAGTACTCAAGATATTGACTATTTTTCGATTATGTACTTCACTGAACGAGGGAAGTCAAATTAAAATTCATGTCCTTAAAAAATTTGGGTCATCAATCAACTCATCGAACGCGTAGTAAAATTAATTATACATAGAGAAACATCGAAGTTGTTTGTTAGGCTAAAAATATTTCTAAGACTAATGGAACACGGACGGAAGGCTGGATTTAAAAATGGATATTTTTTTATACCTAAAGTCTTAAATATTTTTCTTAATGACCTTCTATTGTATAAATAACAGAAGAAAAAAAAAACTTGCGAAATTTTATTTATTTTGTAAATAGCACTGTCGATAATGCTATACGCTTAAATAATCTCCTCATTATGAGCCTCCCACATGTTAAACAAATTATATTCTATACAGTTCTTCATGAAGTAAATATATATTTACTATAATACATTTTGATCTCCTGTACACTCTTTGTCCCCTAAGACTCAAAAACTATATTTGCAAAAGGAACTTAACCAACTTATTTTGTTTCTTTATTAAAACTGGTGATGTTAAGTGTAATAAAACGTGAAAATTAATATTTAAAATGTCTTAAATTTACCTTTCATTTTTTTTAAATAGGCTAAATGATTTTTGATGACTATTTTGAAAAATAAAGCAAAAAAAAAAAAATTATATTAACAAAATTTTAAAAAGACCTGTAAAGAACGGTAGAAAAAAAAATAGTGTGTCACATCAAGTTGCTCCAACACGAATAGATTAATTGATTGATTAAAAGGAAATCTTCAAAAAGAACTTTTAAAAAAAAAAGAGGAGAAGAATGTGTATTTAAGAGGAGCACAGTTTGAGTGGACATTTCATCCAATTAAACAAGGAAAAGATTGTCCGATTCCACGGGGGAAGTCTTGACTTTCGGCCAAATCTAACAGCTGGAAAGAGGGAGGATGGCAGACTATTGTCCCACCTCACAGAGGCAATCGGCCTGGAAAAACATTTCCGATCCCCGGCGTAAAAAAGAAAGGCCGTAGATTTTCCCCAAGCCCCTTAGAGCGGCATCTCCACCCCCAGCAGCCGAGGGAGTGTGCGCGACCGGGAAATGAGGCAAGTTGCTGAAAGGTTCCCCGGGAAAATTAGAGAGAGGTTGAAAGCTTTTACAAGAGACGACGTCTACCTCGCCCACACTCTCCACCAGTTAACCCACACATCCACTTCCCCCGACAATAAACAATCACCACATACATAAACCACCCTAATATCTTCAGCTAAAGTCTATCACGCGCAACTCAAGTGTGTCAACTCAGCGAATTTCTTTCGGCAAGTTCCTGTGGGATAAGTCACATTTCACAACAGCTTATCACGTGTAATCGAAATGCATAATTACTATTCAATAAGAAAAATGTTTAATTAAAAAAAATGTACTGAATTGTTGAAAATTAAAAGACCCAATATTATTAAGTTCTATTATATTAGATTTTCTAATATTCTTAAAGATTAACTTGGTACTTTAAACCAACACTCACCAATGATTCAATAGCGAACGTTAGGAAACACTAATAAGTAAAACTATACTGCATAACGGTTAACTTATAATAATACATGGCGATAAAGCTCAACCTTAACATATACATTTATTTATTTGAATGACCTTCATATTGGGACACCACAAAGTAGGATTGATTCGCCATTGAAAACTTCCAAGAAGTTTGCAATAGGATCAGGAAAACTTTAAGAGTTCGTATGCTTAGTAGCATTGAATAAATTAAAATGTAAATAGCATACAGGTAAACTAGTGGTTCTGGAAGAAAAATGCACATCTACAGAAAGATAGTCATAAATGACTGGAACATAATAAACAATAGTCAAAAGATTCAAAAAGTAAGGAAGACTTATATATATATATATATAGTAGTTCTCTAGGAA